>PVIJ01005957.1:0-97524 GCA_004024925.1 Scalopus aquaticus | reverse complement strand
GGGAGGGGAGGATAAGCGCACAAAATGGAGTAGAAAAGGACACAAGGGACCACGGAGATGGATCACGGGTGAATTGGTGGTGGGCTGCCCAAGGGGAATACAAAATGTAAAAGACATAAATAACAATAAAAATATATACAAAAAAATATGTGCTCCTATAAAAAGACACGTTTTCTTGGTGACCTTGTAATACATAGCAAATACAGGTTTCCTAATGTGCTGGTTCATCTGGAATTATTTCGGTGACTAGCACAGCCCTCAGACGGGCAGAGCTGCTCTTCCCAGTCATTTGCCAGTGTCTTTTTGTGGCCCCCACTGCGATATTCCCTGCTCCTTCAAGTTCACACTGGGGCCCTGCTGAATGAATGGCCTTCACAGAAGTTGTGAATTTGGCTTGAGTAATACCTTCCTCTGAACCAGCCCTTCTTGGTACTGAACCCTGCATTTACCCATCCACCTGGCCCCTTCCCCCCAGCTGGTACACACGGCCCACCTTCTCACCTCATGCCTGAGACCCAGCCCCTCCTCCCCATGGCCTCCTACTAAGCCCCTGTCCTGGGAACCATTCGCCCCAACACAGAGAATTCATCTGGACAGGAGCAGGGGCTTGAAGAAGAGTAGAGGCATTGTATCTACAGAGTAAGATTAAGTCTAGGCTTTTTTCTCATTTCCTTTATTTTAAGCTGACTATTCATACCAATTAGGGTCAAAATAGTTCTTTGGCCCTTTTAACATTGTAAAAAATTAATTTATTTACCATGTGAGTGGCAGCTTCATTACTTTTGGCATTGTACCCAGGGGCCAAGAGCTACTAGTGGCAAAGAGAAATAGCCCTGTTACACAATATTATTTGTATTTTGTGGGAAAACTTTTATCTAGTAACTCAATAAAGATCTTGGAGCACCTGTTATGTGTCTGGCAATGTCCTTGGTGCTGAGGATATGACAGTGAATGGGGCAGGTAAACTCCCTGCTGTCATGTTAGATACAGATACTGAGATAAACAGATACGGGTATGGCTGTAAAAAGATATACCTGTGTATAGATGCTATAAATATTCACTGGACATAGATGACTGTAATCTGCTACAAAATACTGAAAAATAAGATGAAACTCATAAGTATTAAGCATAAATTGTACAAAAACTACTAGCATAAGAAATACAGGCAAAACTTTGCATGGGTATTCAAGTATATATAATAATCAAGTAGCTGTTGAGAAAACGTGGACTTGATAAGATGTATTAAGAGCAGTGAATAGCACATTATTTCCCTGTAAGACATGGACTGTGCTGTTGTGTGCTGAAGATGGAACACATGAGAGGATTACTTATCCGTATGGCTGGAGAAGTAGAGTCACTAGATAGTGCATGCAAACTCTGAGGACAGTTATGTCACCCTCAATTCAACCACCTCTTGGTGCCACCCGGGACAGTTCCATGCTTGTCGCATATTCTCCTGCTGCTTTGCATGCCTGATAAATTTTTATTATTAGATGTCACACATGAATTTTACCTAAGTAGGTAAATTTTACCTTAAGGTAAAATTTTAGTGATCGTATAAATATTCTTGAACTTTACACTGGGACACAGTTAAGTGACTTTGAAACAGTTTGAGTCTTTTGAAGCTGGCTTTGCAGCTTTAAGCAGGATCAGAGCAGCTTTTAGGCAAGAGTTAATGAATCCCGCCACGGAGGCCTTACCTTTCTGAGTCTCTACCTAAGGGCTTGTGAATTACCAAGTTCTCCCAGTGCATCCGGGCCCAGGGGACATGCTAGGGCATCATTCCCTCTTTCCATTCAGGTGGGTCTTTCCCCAGTCTCAGGCAGTTTCTTCACACACAGGTGGTGGTCAGTACTCTGCGGAAGATTCTAGATCTACAGACCTCTGGAACTTTGAAGCTTTCTCCTCTCTAGTATCCCAACTGTGGCCTTCTTGGACATCTACTCAACTCAGGATGATGACCGGGCTCCCCTGGGGTTCCCTTTCTCTGTTCTATGGCCTGGCCACTGTCTCAAGGCAGTAAGCTGGGAAATTGTAAGGCTTACCTTGTTTGTTCCTCCTCAGGGATGTTTGTCTTGTGTGCCCCTTATACAAGTTTTGCAACTTTTTCATAAGTCTGAAATTCCTTTAAGATGAAAAGACTTTAGTTTTAAAATGAAAAAGAAAAGCCTTCTCCCCTCTCCAGCCCAGGCTTGCTACGGGAGAAACACATATCCTTCCTGCAACCTCGGGGAGTGCTCCCTCTCCTGTCTAAGCCCTCTCGTTGCAACCATTCGGGCATCCAGCCAGAGATCTCGCCCTCTAGATGCCAGAGGCATGATTCAGCCATTTGTCCTCCTGTCATGCAAACTTCTTGTGCAGCAAACCATGTTTGAATTTGTTCTCTAAGCTCATGGTAAGCGGGAAGCGACTCTCTAATATCCCCATTAGCAGAGAGGAATTCACCAGCACACCAAATGCTCTCCACATACACTCTCTTCATTTCAAATTCCCAGCCTCACTTTGAAACTAGGCATTTTGTTTCTGGTGAAAGACCTTCTGGAGCTCTCTTCTCTGCCAACAACTTTCTCCTACCAATAATGTTGCAGATGGCACCTGCTTCCTTAGCTTAGGGCCTGGAGTGAGAATGATGATAACATGAAGCAGAGGCTCTGGTTTGACTTGCAGTGCGCATTGAACAAAAACTTGAGAGTGTTGGTCATGCAAATATGTGGGGAAGAACATTACAGGCAGAGGGTGAGCCAGGGTAAAGGACCTAAGGCATCCTGGTATGCTCAAAGAAAAGCCAGGCCAGAATCTGTAGGTATTTAGAATTCCATCATCTTTTTAAAAAATGCTCTGGTTTCTAGAAAGTTCTTCCATATATTTAAATGCCATCTCTTGAAACTTCTACCCATGGATTTTGATCATTCTTCCATGTGGCAGCTTTCTAATATTGCTCTTAGGTCTCCTCTTTTTTCAGGTGCTACCCCACCTCCCAGACCCTTCCATCATATCTCCATGACATAATTTCCAGGCTGTACACCACCTGATGATTCTCTACTAGAAGGTTCCCTATTGTGTCTATTGCTGTTTTGTGTGTGCAAAAGACTTTAAAATTAAAAATTTTTAAACTTTGAGATAATTGTAGATTCATGTGTACTTGTAAGAAATCATACAAGAGATCTAATGTTCCCTTTTACCCAGTTTGCCCCAGTGGTAATATCTTACTAAACTATAATAAACTATCACAACCAGGATATTAACATTGATCCAGTCAAGACACAGTACGTTTCCAAGACTTTGATTGCCACAACCATCTCTCTCCTTACCTCCCATTCCTAACTGTTGGTGACTATTAATCTGTTCTACAGTTCTATAATTTTGTCATTTCAAGAATGTTATATAAATGGAATCATACAGTAGGTAACCTTTTGGGATTGTCTTTTTTTTTTTTTTTTTACCCAGCATAAATCCTTTAGGATTCATCCAAGTTGTTACACGATTTATTTATTGTTGAGCACTGTTCCATGGTGTGGACGTACCACAGTTTAACCATTTATCGTGTGAAGAATATGTATGCCATTTTCAGTTTAGGGCTGTTAGGAATAAAACTATTGTGAAAGTTCATTTACAGGTTTCTGTGTGGACTTAAATTTTCATTTCTCCGGAATAAATGCCCAGGACTGCAAATTCTGGGTCATATGTTACTTGCATGTTTAACTTTTAAAGAAACTGCTAAGTTGTGTTCCAGAATGGCTAAACCATTTTATATGCCCACGAGAAATGATCTAATTTCTCCACATACTTAACAGCATTTGGTGTTATCACTTTTTTTCTTTAGCCATTTTTTTGATAGATGTGTAGTGATATTTCAATATGGTTTTATTAATAGTTTGTATCTTTCGAATGATATTGAACACCTTTTTGTGTTACTTGACATTCAGATATCTTTTTTGGTGAATGTCTGTTCATATATTATGCTCTTTTACTAATAAAACACTTGGTTTTTTACTGCTGAATTTTGAGTGTCCGTGTATTCTTTGTCAGTTATGTGGTTTGCAAATATTTTCTACCAGTCTGTAGCTTATCTTTTCATCCTCTTAGCAGGATCTTTCACAGATGGAGCAAATTTTAATCTTGATGAGGTTCAGTTTATCAATTTGTCTATTGATGGACTGTTCTTTTGATTCCAAGTTAAGAACTCTGCCTAGGCCTAGGGCCCAATGATTTTTCTCCTGTTTTGTTCTTTTTTCCCCTAAAAATTTTATAGTTTCACATTTTATATTTAAGTCCATGATTCATGTTGAGTTAACCTTTGTATGAGATATGAGGTTTAGGTTTTTATTTTTTTGCTATTGGATGTTCATTTTGCTCCAGCACCATTTGATTAAAAGGCTAGCTACCTTTCCTTCATTGAATTGCTTTTACCCCTTTGTCAAAAATCAGTTGTGCATATTCGTGTGGGTCTATTTCTGGGTTCTCTGTTCTGTTCTGTTAATCTATGTTTTTATCCTTCTACCAATTCCACACTGTCTTGACTACTGAGGCTATGTAGTAGTCCTTAATATTGGGTAGAGTGATTCGTCCTTTTTCAAGATGATTTTAGCTCCATTTGGATATATGTTTTTCATATAAATTTTAGATTGAGTTTGTCCACAAAAAACCTCATTAGGATTTTGATAGAAATGACATAGTTATATTTCAATTTGGAAAGAACATCTTTTAATATCATCTTCTAATTCACAAACAAGTATTCTCTATTTATGTAGACTTTTGATTTTTTATTAGAATTTCTAATTTTTAACATCTAGATTTTGTACCTATTTATTAAGTATATAACCAAGTATTTAATTTTTTGAGAATGCTAGTAAATGGCATGGTATTTTCCATTTCAGATTCCACATGTTCATTGCTGGTATGGAGAAATGCAATTGTTTTTGTGCATTGCATTTGTATCATTATATGACCTTGCTGAGATCACTCACTAGTTCAGTTTTTTTTTTCCTTGAGACTTTCCATGTAGACAATCATGTGGTCTGCAAATAGGGAGAGTTTTATTTCTTCTTGCAAATCTGTATGCCTTTTATTTTTCTTGCCTTATTGTTGTGGCTAGAACTTGCAGCTTAATGTTGAATAAGAACAGTAAGAATAGGCATCTTGCCCTCTTGTCTCAGAGGGAAAGCACTCAGGCGTTCCCTCTAAGTATGACGTTAGCTGTAGTTTGTAGTTTGGTGGTGGTTTGTTTTGTTTTTTTTGTTGATGCTGTATATTGAGTTAAAGAAGTTTCCCTTCATTTACCCTCAGTTCACTGAGAGTTTTTACTGTGCATGAGCATTGGATTTTTTTCCCAAATGCTTTTTCTGCATCAATTGATAATATCAGGATTTTTCTTTAATCCACTGATAGGGTAGATTACATGGATTGATTTTTGGATGTTGAACTTGCACAACTGGTATAATTTATACTTGGTTTTGAGGTGTATAATTCTTTTTATACATTGTTGGATTTTATTTGCAAATATTTTGAGGATTTTTGCATTTAGATTCATGATATACTGACTGGTAGTTTTCTCCTCCCTTCATTTTTGACTTCCTCTGCCTTGTTTCGGTATCAAAGTAATGCTAGTCTCATAAAATGAATTTAGAAATGTTCCGACCTCTTTTATTTTCTGGAAGAGTGTGTGTAAAATTGGTGTTACTACTTTACATGTTTAATAGAATTCCCAATGAAACCATTTGAACCTGGAGATTTCTTTTTCAGGGCCTTTTAATTACAATTTCAATTTTTTCCTAATGGTTATAGGACTGCTAAAACTATTTTATTTGAGTTGAGTTCTGATAGTCTGTGGTTTTTGAGGAATTGGTCCATTTCTTGTAAGTTGTTGTAGTTGCTCATCGTATGTCCTTATTATTCTTTTAAGAGTTGCAAGATCTGTAGTGATATACTATTTCATTCTTGATTTGGTGATTTGTGCCTTCTCTCATTTTAGCTTTGTCATTTTGCTACTTAGTCAAGTAAATATAAATATTCAAATCTGCTGATGGGCCCCTCAAAGACATTATTTCTGTTGTTAAAAATTTCCATTCATGTAATTTTCTTGTAGTTTCCATCTCTATTGAAATGACTTCTGATCTTGCATATTGCCTTTTTCCATTAGAGCCATTATCACAGTAATCATAATTATTTTAAATTCCCTGATACTTTCAATAGCTGTGCCATACTTGTCTGATTCAGATGACTGCTTTGTTTCTTCAGATTGCCTTTTCCTACCTCTTGGCATGTCTTGTATTTTTGTTGTGATTGGACATTTTGTATAAGGCAATAGAATCTATAGTAAATAAACCTGTTGTATAAGCATTTATATGACTCTAACCAGAAATTGGGCTGTGTTGAGGTTTTTTGTTTCTTCGGACATCAGTAACTTCAGTTTCCTCCAGTGATCTTTCTTGTTCCCCCCCACCTTGGTTTTGGAGCTTCCTTCTTTGCTGTTCTCTAGACAAAGGTCATCTCTCACAGCTCTCTCTGCTGCAGCCTCCATTGCTGTTCTTGGAGACTTGTCAGTGCGCTAGAAGCAGGAGAGCCGTGGTGTCTAATACTCTGAGCTTCAGGAGTGTGGCCTTCACAAGTGTTTCTGCTCCTCCTCCAGGAATAGAGCCTCCCTGTCCCCCAAATCTCTTGGGGCCAGACGTGGTGCGCATCCAACAGTGTTCTCAGGCAATAGCTTTGAGGCCCTACTTTCTGAAAATTTTAAGAAATCTTTTTTTTGAGGTGAGATTGAGGCTGGGGCTGGGTGGCTTCCCACTGCCCAGCTGCAGGGGCCTTCCCACAGTGCCCGCGCAGACCCGCAGAATGGGCCTTTGTTCCTTAAGGGAGAAGCGTCTGAGCGCAATTCCCAGTGGTTTGTGAGCCAACAGCATGAGTTTTCTAAGAATTTTCTCTGATCCTCCCTGTGTGAACCAGGTGGGATTCCCTGAGGAAAAGCCTGCAGAAGGGTGGGAACACCCTCCTGGGAGCTTCACCGTCCCACGTGAGTCCACCCTCAGTCTCCAACCGTTTGTTCAATTTGCTAGTTTCACCTTCTTACCCACTTCTGCGGTGTCTGGGGGCTTCTGGCGTTGGTGTAAGCAAGTACTCAGGTCCTGTCTCAAGGAAAGTGCCTCTCTCCAGATACTGAAATGTTCATTTGCTCTGCAAACTCAGTCCTTTTATTTTCTTTTGTTCTAAGCAAGGAGAAGCATTTTGCAACTCTCAACATCTCTGAACTGAAACTAACAGCTCTACAATCAGATCTCACCTACAAAAAGGTCATCTGGTTCAACCTACTAGAGTACGTCAGCGCTCCTGGCTAGTGCAGCTTGCTTTGCTGCAGCCGCATCTAAGCAGAGATTTCTGTGGGAGATGACCACGGGGTGTTCCACACCCAATTCACTCAGAGTGAAGTGGCACCCCTGTGACAGCAGTCCTTAAACTTGAGCCTGTATCAGACTCACCAGCAGGACATATTGAAACAGATCAGCAGGTCTGGGGCAGGGCCCAAGGATTTCATTTCTACCACTTCCCTGTTGGCAACACCGCGGCAGCTCTCCCAGGGCTCACACACCGAGGACGCTGTGGCTTGTCCTGGGCCCAGGGCTCACCACATGGCGGACATATTCATCACTTTGAGAGTGGACGATTAACTCTGAGGGGCAGCAACTAGGTCTCAGTTGACCTCAGAAAAGGGTCGGCAATATGTTCATCCTGGAATCCATCCTTTCTCCAGAGTGACTCTCGTTAAACAACAAAGCTTTATGTCTTCAGAGGTAGCCATGGTTTTGTCAGTGGATGATGGCCTCAGAGATAACGGTATACACACCACATGACCTTGTTTTAAGGTCCACAGTGATGTAAGAAGCACTCCCCTTAGGGTCTGGGTATTGACTGAGACCCAAGAACAAATAAAGTGCCTCTGAAGGCTTTTTAAAATATCTGTTTGCTTTTGTCAAGAATCCTCCCTAAATGCTACAGTTCTGTGCAGAGTTTTAGCAAAGGCAAAACTGGGCTGCTCAAATTTACAAATTATAGCATCATTAATTTCTGCCTTTTTCTTTATATTTTTTATCTTTTATCTAGAGTCTATTAGTTCCATGATCAGAAGAAAAAATAAGTCAGTTAAACATATCCAAGGTAGCTTGGGCCTACATTTCAGCATACAGCCATCACTGTTCTTCTCAACCTTAACAATTCATTGGTAGGACTCTGGTCAGCAGGCCCAGCCTTAGTGCCTGGTGTCTTTTCCCTTCCTTCCCCCTTCCCATATTCTCAGCGCTAGATGGGTCTTCATAAAAGGTCAGTTCTGCCTCCAGGCTTAGAGTTCCCTGTGAGGCCTCTCCCTCCTTCAATCCAAGTTTCACTTCTTTCAGATTCACTTGGTCCAAAGAGAGCACCCCGCTATAATAGCCCAACGGACCTGGGGCCAAGGCAGCGGGTAGATGGGTACTTCCAGCCAGCGGCCAGTCCCTTACTCAGCCACCTCCCTTCAGGATTCAGCCTCAGAGCCTGAGCCCCAGGCAACTTCTCGGTGCCCTCAGATTGAGACTCGGATGAAGAAATAATCACGAAACTTGAAGACCCTCTCCATTTCTAAGACATGTTTTTTTCTTTTGGGGAGTAACCTTGAAAATGCTATTGATGTCTTTGTAGTTTTTCTTTTTGACTTCAGGGTAGCCTTATCAGTTTGGTTACTTTCAAAACTGGTTTGTAAACCCCTTCCACCATTCTTCTAATTAGTGGAAACCACAGGAACTTTTGCATTTCCAAGGCACTCTCCCCCAAGAGCTCAAAGCTCACCAAGAAATCCTAGTTTCTGGAGAACTGGTAAGCTTCTACAGGCATGAGAGGGGAGGGAAGCACTCTCAACCTAAGTGGCAGTGCTCCATCTGCATACCTGAATGAAATGTGTTGCCATTTAAAGAGAACTGTATCACGAAGCTGGCTCCAGGAATTCAACTCTTAATAATTTTTTCCCGTTTTTTTTCCTCAGAAAATTCTAGCTAAAACTTAGATTGCCTTGCTCTATAGTTTGACTGAAATATTTCATCATCTCTTGTTCCAAGAAGAAAAAAGGAGCAGCCTGTTTTACTGTGAATTGTGACCTCACAAATATGACGAGCGCACATTGTCATTTACAGGAAGGCACTGTCCCTAATGCTACTCCAACTTGAGATCAATTAAAATGGCATAAAATAAAACCACCTTTAGGGACCTGCATCTACTTCATGGATTTCTTCTTGGCTTCTGAGGCTGCCTTCTGCTCCCTGAATTGGAAACCAAGCCCCGGTGACCCTAGGGACAGAAATAGGAATGAGACCAAAGTTTCATCACCTTGAGAGACATGATGCTCCTCTCTGTCCTTATGGCATTGGCAAACATTTTTTTTCTAGCTGGGAAAGTTTTCTTTGCCCTCGCCATTGTGTGCCCTCATTACAGCTAGTTTGGGGAAGGGCGTCTTCTTTCCCAGGCTTAGGCTGAAAGTGCCAGGACATCGCGCTGTCAGACATACAGTCAGTCGCCGAACACCTGGCATCCGCACACGTGCTGCTTTTACTGTTCTCGTTTGTACAAAATCAAAGAGAAAAGCTTTTCACCGAGGCCTCTCAGTGCTAAAACACCTTGCTGGTAATTTGTGCTAAAATAACCAAAGGATTAAAACCTAATCTAATACAAAAAAGGAGACCACAATGACCTCAGGTTACAATACAAAGGCCTTTGTGAGACTCGGGGATTATTTTTATACAGACGGCGGCAACTGTGAGTAATAAATTATACTACCTGCTGTTTTCACATCACAGAGAAGGTTATAAAAGGAAGCAAGCCCGCCATCAGTGAGCAAAGATACACATGTGATGGTGGATACAGGCTGTCTTCATGGGAGCAAACAACTCATGTACTCAAGGATGCTCTCTAAAGGGCTCTGTATGAATAAAAGTGGCTTTACACAATTATTCAAATAATGACAGTTTCATGAATTTTTACACTAAAAAAATTTTAGGCCTAACTAGAATTTTCTGCTTAAATATGAAGATAGAATTGAACAATTTAAAATGAAATTCACAGCCACAGATTTTAATGGATTATTTTCTGTTCACTCAGAAAAGATAGGTGGGGCGGGCATTCTATTTCAGGTGGTATGAAGATGTTTCTAGAAGAGTAATCAAATGGTGTAAAGGGGAGAAAAATGGATTGAATTCCAAGAAATCATTCCTCTTGGACCATGACAACTTTGAACAAAAATATTTTCACAAAATTTCATTTTAATCTTCTTCTTTACAAAGCACAATACTTAAGACTTTTCTAAATACAACTTTAGAAAATGAAGCAAAAAAATAATCTCCATAGATGCTGGTCAAGTCCATGCTGAATGCAAAAGAATTTTTTTCAAAAGTGATACTTTCAAGCTATCCAATCGTCTTGACGGGTCCATTTTGAAAGACTAAAGATGGTGGCTGTTCGGGCAGTGGCTTGTCCAGTTCCATGATGTAGAATCCTCTTGCTGGTTAGCCCAAGGGGCAGTAATGAAGCTGGATATACCAGCTTCTTCTAGAATCACCTCTCCCTCTCCTTATACAAAGAAAGCCAGTGGCTCTTCTAGCAGAAGATGACAGCCCTCTACACTGCAGGTCGCCAGTGCCCCATGAGGGCAATCCAACTTCTCCATTGAATTATCAACAAACCTACTCTGTGCACACATTCTAGAAAACTCTATCAGTAGGGATTTTCACGATGAGTAAATCAGACATCCAAACGTCAAAGAATCCAATCCTCATTCTAATATTAGGTGGTGGGAAATCTCTGAAGGCTTCAAGTTTAACATGGAAATGCTTAGAACAGTCAAGGGGTGTAGGAATGTTTTTAGGCTGCCCTTGGAAACTTGGGGTTCCTGGCCCCAAGTACACCCAGAACAAGGCCGCTGAAAAGGCAACATGTCCAGACATGGAAATGAAGGGTGGGAGGCTTCTTTCTGGACATGCTCCCTTCTCCGAACTGTGCCAGCACCCCAGGGAGGACCAAGGTGTTCAGTCACTGTACATGTTCTGGGGAAGGAGCAGCCTCAAGCAGCAAGGAAGAGAATGTAGGCAAGAGAGGGGCAAGGGAAGGGGGAGAGGAAGAGAATGGAAGAGACATTTCTTTGCAATACTTTCAGTGATTGGTAACGTGTGATTTGGGTTTGGGTTTGGGTTTGGGTTTTGCATCACTCCCTCAGTGTCATCAATTCATACTCTTTGTGGTTGTGCAAATCTATTAATGATTGGTGGTTTCACTCTAAAACTCAGGAAATAGACAAAGCAGCTTTTTAGAAACACATAAAACATCTTCAGGGGCCATTAAAGGACCACCCCCCCACCCCACTCCCCAATCCCCAAACAATCTCGCAATACAGTATGCCCCTTATTTTCAGCTAAGGATGAGAAAACAGTTACATAGTCTAAGGCTGAACTGTTCATTGGCTACAAGGATAAAGCGGACAAGCACACACCAGTTTCCTTGGGGAGGAAAGAGCAATTCCATAAATGCAAGAAAGATCCAATGGCTACACTTCAACAAAAGCTGCCCCTCCCCCCATTGTTTTGAACCTGAGGAAGGGGTTACAAGAGAGCAAGGCAAATGACATTAAGTGAGTACAGTTCAAACAACACACACGAGAGCCCAGTGCAGGAAATAATACAACGTCCCCCCCCTTGTTTTCATTTGCATTTTATTTATTTTTGCTTCAATAATGCATATTCTGTTCACGCAAAAGGTGCAAAGGGCAGTAAGCAGGGGTTTAACTTGGCTGATGGAAATCAAGCAAGGGTGACATTTTTCTAGTTCCACGAACAACCTAAAACCAGGAGAACTTGAAAGTCACAGCTGGTACCACAGAGCACGTCCAGCTTCACAGCTGTCTCCTCTTAAGCCCTTTGGGTTGGGAGGAGACTCTTTGAAGACAGTGGCCTCTAGTGGGCTTGGGTAAGTGGCTAAAAAAATGTGGTTTTCTTCTTGTTCAGAATCATGGTAGCTGCATCACAAAAGTTCCAATCAAGAGGGTGGTAAAAAGAAGGCACAGGTCATTGCAAATACCAGATTTTCTCTTTCTCTGTTCGGAAATATACCATCATATATGAGCTAAAATTTATCTTAGGGCGGTGGGGTTGGCTGGCAGGGGAGGGACGGGTTGGACCTCAATTGCATATGTAATAGGATCCTGGAGGGAAGAAACACGAGGCCAGGCAGCTTTCCGCCTAAAGCAAAGGAACAGGGCGCTGGCTCCGGACTATGTGTGATACAGACACTGGGGGCCTCTGTGACAAAACACGATTAAAAAAATCATAAAATTATAAAGCTTGTAAACGAATAATCTGAAATTACATTTTCTTAATGGAAAATATCATCAAAATAGTACCACTATGGACTAAACTGCCTGAGTTTCGTTTCGCGTGAGATTTCATGGTAGAAAAGCCTTTAGCACAATTTGCTCTGTTTAAGTCACAACCAGTGCCAGACCCAGGATTCGACCATGGGGAAGATTCTCCTCTTGGATGGAATTTGTGTTGTGCTATCAAGACTTTTGTGCTAATCTTTCAAACAGGGACATGTTGAGGCAAACCTTTAATCTTTTGGCACAAGGTTATTTTGGCTAGGGCGGAAAATTTGAGTCTTGGACTCAGGATGAATAATGCGACATTTCACTGATCAAGTATTCATTTTGATTGAAGAGCTTTCTTTATGTCATTAACTTCCATCTATGAGGGAAAAACAAGAACCGAACAAAATCATAATGAATTCGCTGGTGTACTAAAAGCTGAAAGATAATCAACCTGGTTGACTGAAAGAAACTCATCAACCCAGCCATTGTAAAGGTGAGATGGGTGAAATGACATCTGAATGAGGAGTTGATAATGACACTAGAAATGACATAAGCCTAAAGAACAGGCACGCGGACATGATGCCCTCGGAAACGTGGATGATTTAATTCTCAGGCGCCCAGTATCCAAAATCTGTCAAAAGCAGCAATAATTCCAATTTCCCTGCCAGAGAACAGAGCAAGCTGTCCTGACACGCTGGACCACCTGGCAGTGCTGGAAGGCAGCGGCTGGGTCCAAAGGGATATCGTCAGCACCCACAAAGTGATTACACGCAGTCACCTGTCCTTTCTTTAAATGGCATGCGTCCCGTTCACCACCAGGGCACCATGCAGATGAAAGAGGAACGTCTACGTCTACCTTGGCCATTGGCAGCCCCCTTCCCCCACGCTCTCTGCCAGCTGGTAAGGGCTGAGTTGGGTCAGGTGCCAGAAGGGGAAAGAGCTTTGCTGTCCTGGCACGACTGACGTGGAGAAGCAAAGAGATGAAGACTAATCGCTGAGTGTGGATGGCGTGGTCCTTGGCGTCCCAGCGACTGCGTGACAGAAGCCAGCAGGCCGTGCGGTCTCCCCAGAGCGAGGCCCTCTGGCAATTACTCCAATGAGGGTTCCCGGAACTGGGAGGATCTTCCCACAGAGATGTTTCCAATAAATTCCAAATGAGAAACTCAACTGGGGGCGTGTTTCCTAACTGTCCATTCTCCTCAACACTTCCTGGATCCCAGGAGAGGATGTGAAGTAAGCCTCCCTAGGAAAATTGCCACAGGGAATGTGTCTAAATCTGCAGAAAAGTTACAATCACTTATTTTCCAAATAAAGGCCTCCCTGGTGGCGCAGCGGTTGAGCGCTGCGCTGTGGAGCTGTCGGCAGCGCACGATGCGAGTTCGACGCCCAGCCAGGGAGAATCCCACATGGTGCGGCAGACCTCTCCTGCCTCGCCCGCTGCTCCCTTCAGCAGTGTATTTCTGATCTGCCTGTTCTGCTCCCCGCTCTATCTCTGGTGAACCCTCTCGCTGCCCCACACCTCTGGCCTATACCCCAGCTTGTATGTATAAATAAATAAATCTTTAAAAAAAAAACAAATAAAGCCCTGACTCTGCCCCACCCCCAACTGAGCCTCCCATGGGTTGCAAGACCCCAGGGACCCACCTGCAACCGAAGCCGGATTTTCTTCTCTTCATCCAACTCCGACAGTAACTGTTTAATCTCTCGTCTGCAAAGCAAATGGCAATGAATGAAACAAAACCCCAGACTTCCCCAACAGGAGAGACTATAAAACCCATCTAACCCTTTTACAAAGAAAATGCAGAATTATTGCCTAGAAATATTGCAGACAGAAAGACTACCCATTACTTCTGGGTTCCAGAAATACGTAGCCATCAAATAGCAAGTCTGAGATATCTTAGTATCTCAGACTAAGCTTCTCTTAAAAGGAGAAGCTGGGGAAATGGAGGCCTTGAGAGGGGCCTGACCTGCCTCATGATTCAACTCCAAGTATCCAGGCTCAGATTCTGTCATAATCTCTTGAGCTATCGCCTTATTATTGGTTTTTTTAAATGAATGTACATAATTATTTTTGTAGACATTTTTACTTGTATTTACATTAATATAGTTCCTTTATTTTCACAGTTTTAAATTAATAAAAGGCTACTGGTGAGTTTTCAAGGATTCTCACAAAATCCTACAAACAGTGGTAGCTAACAACTTGGAGGCAAAATAACCGAACTAACAGTACGGAAATCATGTCATAGAGAAAATAGACGTGTTAGGATACACGGTCTAGTGCCCTTCCCAACATTAAGTAATGACCTGGACCAAAACTAATCTTGCAAACTCTAGACTAAGGACACTGCAAAAATCCCAACTCAGCTCTGAGGGCTGCTGTCAATACTTTGGGTTTTCTGACGTAACCAACCGCGATTTCTTACTGCACTTACTCGCACATGTTTTGCATCAATATCTCAGCGGACACTGCTTAGGGCTTAAGAAAGAGGTAGGAGGGGAGATTCCAAGCACACAGCATGGCACCCAAAGACTGGCAGGCAGAACCTCAAGTATCCAGCAGGGGGAGTGAGTTGGGGAAGGTGGTGCAAGGAAAGTCACTAATCTAGAGCTACTGAAAACAAAAAACACAGGGCGTGGGCGCTAAGTTCACATGCAGGGAGGGAGATGGGAGCCAACGGAGAAGGGCCAGGGCAGGACCAGGGAAGCGAGGAGCAGCACATCGGGGCTGAGGAGCGTGCACAGACTAAAGCTGAAGGCTGAGAGGAAAGTGACACCACGAGCTGGGCCAGGAGACTGGGGATGCAGCGATGCCGGGCAAGGCTGTCGAGCCCGCAAAGGCAGGCCTTGGTGAGAGGTCTTGGTGACGTGTCCATTCAGGAAGATGCTGGCTGGGCAAGGACAATCCCGGCCAACTAGCCTGGGCTTCGGAACGTGGGGTGGCGCGGGCCCCAAAGCTCTGGCAGGTCCACCCTCGGAGGCTGGCAGGTCATTTCCGACATGCAGGAAGTTCCAGGCACCTCTGAGACCCCAAGGGCTGCAGCCCTGGACTCGGGCAACTCTGACCCAACAATGGCCCTAACTGGAGGCCGAGAGCCAGTGAGCTGGGATCCACTGGGGCTGTGAGGTCACTGCCTAGGGGGACACATGTCACCCGGATATGGATGGGGCCTTTGGGTACCCACACCTGCACTGTGCAGAGTCAGACAGAGTTGGGGACCCCCAGGAGTTAGAGGCAGCCTGACGGGTCCCTCTCTGGTGCTCTCCTGCTCGTTCTGCACATTTATCTGATGGACCTCCCCCGGGGAGGAGGCAAGTGCAGGGGGTCCGATATCATAGGCCACCTCCCAGCCAGCGCGGAGTAGACCCTGAATAGTGCCACAATGCTCAAAGTGAGCTCCACGGAACCCTCATTCTAGAATGCTCTAGGAAAAAAGGGCTCCGTGATTAAGTACATTTGCGAACACTAACCTCACCATCTTCCTGATACATGGCGAAGATTCTGAGCAGTGCTTCGAGAAGGACTTAACCTGGCTGCATCCAGCTATTCCCTGGAGAATCTACTCCGACATACTTCCGGGCCCTCCCACCCTGCGGGGAAGCGGCGACCAAGGCTTCTGCAGACCGCAGACGTCCTCCCAAGCTGCGGCTGCGCCGTAAATAGTCAGGGCCCCAGGCTGCCCCTGTGCTGTGGTCTTGCCCTGGTCTTTCCTCCTCCGGGTGCTCTGCCCTTGGCAACCCTAAATCAGCTTTCAAAATCCTACTCGGGAAACATCTCTTTGAGATGCTTCCTGCTCTCTGAAAAACAGAAAACTGAGTCCTACACTCTGAGCCTCAGTTTACTCAGATAATCTCCTCTCTCCTTCTAGTACTTCCACCATTTTTGTTACTGCCTATGGCAGCCTGGGCAACATTTACGGACGATAGTTACTTTTTGCTCACAGGGCTTTCTGCCCCTCTAGTGTTCCTTGAGGATTAGCGGTGCTGACAGCGAGTGTGGGCCTGTCTGGAGAAAGCCCCCGGGTCTCATGGTGAGAACACCTTGCTGAGTGTGAAGCCCAGGTGTGAAGATTCCCTGCACCTTTCCATGCGTCACGGCCCTCAGCGCAGCTACCTGAAGAAACTGCAGTTTTCCTGACGCTCGGAGCCAGCGGGCTGCTGGGCTTAGGGAGGGCCCGTGTGCATGCTGGATACTGGATTTGGCGCTCAGGATGGTGCTCGTGAGCAGTCTGCCCAGCAGAGCAGCCCCTGCGGCTGACGCCCCCTGCGCGCAGGTGGTCCACACTATACCAGGACTGAGCTGAACGAAGTCTCTTGGGTTCACTCCTGCCCCTCCCGTGGCCACCCACGCCAGGGGTTCCGGCCCAGCAACGACACTCAGCCACTCACTTCTGCTGGTCCTTCATGGTCTCGATGATGCTCCTCAGCTCGCGGACCTGCGTCCTCAGCTCCTCCACGGCTGCCTGGCTGCTGGCGGCCGGCTCCATCTTTGGTTTTCCTTCCGGGCCGAACAGAGATGGGGAATTGGCTCTGTGTCCAGCTGTCCCCAAAGTGGATGACAGGGGAGACGGTGCCACTGAGGACAGAGGGACTGGCCCACCGCTGCCCGCAGCCATGGTCCCCGGCTTGGGTGGCAGAGATGCTTTGTTGTCGGACACCTGTGACGAGGGAGGGCAGACAGGACTCAGGTCAGGGATTCGCACTGCGGGGCCTGCCCTGTTTAGTCACGTCATCAGCACCCCTGTCCCGACCTCCGTCCACATTCTCCATTCACTCATTCCTGCACCCACCAGCGCCCCCAGGACCTACTTGCACAGGCACCTCCCTCCAGGGACTTCCCGGGTGCTTGAGTCTGACCGCCTTTTGAGACAGGCCGCGTGCACATGCAGCCAGCCCACCCACATCTGGCTCCACGAACTCCCAAGTGAGCAAAACGTTTCTCTAGGTCCCTGGGGAGCCCAGAGCGCAGAGAGGCAGATAGAGCCACCGGCACACTGCAGATGAGGGGGAGTCTGCACAAGAAGGGGGTAAGCAAAGAGCCATGAGGAAATGAGGACCAGCTTGCCCGGGGGGAAGGTGCGGCCAGTTCTAGGGAAGGAAGACTGGGAGGAGGCCAGAAGAAAGATGGTTGGAGGAGAAAGTTCCAGGTGAAAGGAACACCCTAAGCGAAAGTCTAGATGCTGCATAGTAAAAAGCATTCCCAGGAAGCAGTGACTCAGTGCTGGAATGTCAGGGGCAGGAGAGAGGCAGGGTGGGATAGCTAAGACTGGGGAGGCAGAAAGAAGGGGCTTGTGGAAGGGACGGAGAAGTCTGCATGCCAAGCTAAAGGTCCCTCTGGCTGCAGAAGGGCCTAAGCATGGCGGCTCTGGAGGTTGACAGAACTGCTGGAAGATTTTCACACAGTGAAAGCTAGAAATGGGGAGGACTTGGCCCAGGCAGAGGCCAGGTGCACTGAGAGCAGACAGGGCTGAGGAACGCAGCAAGGGCGGGCTCATTCAACAGAGGTTTGCAGGGCCCCCTCGGGGAGCAGGCAGCCTGAGAGCAGGAGAACGCGCTGCGGGAAGGCTGAAGGGGAGGAGGCGGCACAGGTCGGGGGGCGGAGGGAACCAGGCACTGAAGTGGCAGCTTTCACAGGGGGAAGCAGAGGTTGAAGATCCAGATAATGAGGTCAGGTTTGGACACAGTTAATCTGAGGAGCCTGACGGGCAGCCAAGGGGACGTGTCGGGTGGGCAGAGCCAACAACTAGAAGAGTGAGGGGGCCAGAGATAAGTCACCAGAGGAGCTAGAAGCACGGGGGTGGACAGCACAGAACCAGACATAGCAGGCGCAATGATGGAAGTTGGGGACTTCCCAGCTGGGGAGAGACGGCAGAGCCCTCAGGCATCGGGACAGGGCAGGGTGAGGGGCAACGAGGCAAGACCAAAAGAGAGCCCTGGGCTATGGAAGTCCCCTGGAGGAATTTCTACAAGAAAAAAATGGTTTGATAAGTAGGTCAAGGGAGCGGAGATGAAAACTGGGGGAGCCCATTTGGTGGAGCAAGGGAGACAGGAATCTGAGCCAAGCAGGACAGTGCCCGAACAGGAGGTAAGGGGTATGGTCGGCGAGTGTAGAACTTTCTATCCAGAAACTTGGCTGAGGAGAGAACATAGGGGAGAGAGAAAGAAGAGAGAAGAGAGGAGAAGGTGTGTGTTCAAGCAGAAGCCTCCAAAAGGAGATGGGATCGAGGAGGAAGGGCTTCGTTTGCTCTCCAAGATGAAGGGACTCTGAGTGGGCAGACAGGCTAAGGGAAGGTAGCCGAGAGTGAGCGCTGGTGGGAAGTGCGTGAGGAGGCGGGGAGCGCACAGGGAGGGGCAGTCATGGGTGGGAGGAAGAGAGGCAGGTGGCAGGCTGCGGGAGGGAGCGGCAGGCAGGTGGGGAGAGGGCGTGCCGAAGACAGGACTTTGGGAGGTGATGGGGGTGGGTGCCGGGCGGGAGCTGAGGCTGGTGGTGAAGCTTGGCAAAGCCACCGTGGGACTCTGTCCAGCAGCAGGCGCCCAGGGCAGGAGCCAAGAAGGGGCCTGGTTGGCACAGAGAGGAGCAGAGTGTGGATTCAGGCTGTGCTGGAGGGAGAGACTGGGCAGAGTGAGCCAGAGCAGATGGGCCTTCGTTCCCAGCCTCTCTGCTCTCCTTCTCCCTGCCAAGTTACCATTGAGGAAAAGCATTTTCTGCTGCCAGGGACAGCAATCTGCCATCCCGCGCTTTCTGTGAGGAGCTTCAGGGAGAGGAAAGAGGCAGTGACATTTGCGGCGCCTGGACCACGGGCAGGACGTGCACCAGACAATTGAAACGCGGGCGGTTGGCACACACATGCGACCAAGCAGGAGACCGAGGGAGCGGCTGAGAAATTCCCCGAGTCTCACAGCTAATAACTGGCAGAACCAGGCCTCGAGTCTCTTGTCCGTCAGCTGCCGCTTAGGCCCAGCTCTGTGACTGTGGTTGCCTGAGACCAAAGACTCGTGCTCTCTCGTCTGTATTGGCTTCACTTCTTTCCTATTCCGCAGTTCATATTTTCCCCCATTTCCCATTCTGCATCTTTATGTACTTTGCCAAACCCACCAACGTCCTCACACTGACTTGGCGTTCAGGCACTTCTTGAATCCAGGCTTCTCTTAGCATTTCCTACGTGACTTGCTCCCCTGGCACATTTCTGCTAAAAAGTACCTTTAAAAGCCCTCGTAGAAAATGCGCCACCATATGCCCTGACCAAATAAGTTCCCATGGGACTTCTAGAAGCAGTAACAACATGACATGATGTAATAACTAACTCCAGGGAAGTGAAACAGGCTAATGGGATAGAACTGTGCAAATCCGAAATGTGAAGAGCCACTGCTCACCAGCAGGTGTCACTGCAGAGACACCCAGGATGTCAGAGAGCCTGTGACTACATGCAGTGGTGAGTACGGACACCAGAAATTTTGAGTCTAAATCCGATTTCTGCAAATGGAATCCCTTGATAAACAAAGAACTATTTTGTTGATTTTCTGAATAATTGCAACTGATCTGTTTTATAGGATTATATTTTTTGCTTACTGCATCAATATGGTTTTAAAGAAAATCTATACATGTAAATTCTTAAACCTGTAAAGAAAATCTCATATAATCTTTGAGTTCCTTGTGTTAATTCCTGCTTCAAGTGCCTTAAAAAGAGAATTCAGTGTTTTACTTTAGATAAAAAGCAGTTTTTATGTTTATATAAAATAATACCAATTGACTGGATTCTCCTACCAAGAGAAAATGGAATTTAAAAATCTTGGTCCACATGGAGAGGAAAAACAGAACTTATATAGGATACCCTTTGGGGGCCACACAGTTGCTAAACAAGCCCTTATTTATTTCTCACAAACAAGTAAGTTAAAAAATAGCTCTATCTTTCTCTGGACAGGCAATGAAATGAAAAGGTTTTTAGACTATACATTTATCCTAATGAATCCAAATCATCTTTTCTTTAAGAGACTCCACCATGAATTATTCAAATTCATGAGCTGCCAACCACAGCTTGTAGTGCTGTCAGTTTTAAACATGAAAGACAAGATTTGTGGGCAGAGGACACAGCATTTAGAGGCCCGTAAGTTGCTCTGGTTGTTGTGATGGTACTGAGGGTATGTGTGTGCGCGCACACACACACACACACACACACACACATGCACATGCATGGGGGCTTATTATATATGTGGTTGATAGGATAAAGAGATCAAACCACAAAAGAAGACATGGGAAAATCAACACTTAAACTTGTATCTCAAGGGTTCAGCCTGGCTTTGGGGATTTTCTAACAAGTCTCAGGAATTATTATGAACTAAGTAATCACTGTCACTAAAGAATGACAATCCCTGCATAGCCTGCTGCAAAGAAGTGAGTTGCCCCGTCCTCCCAAAATCCGTATGTGGAGCTCCCCCCGCATGGTGGTGGCATCGGGAGGCAGCGACTTCGGAAAGCAATTAGGTCTAGAGGCTCTCGTGAGTGGGATTCTGAGAAGAGATTCCAGGGAGCTGTCTGTCCTCCTGCCATGGGAGGATATAACGAGAAGTCGGCAAGCCCGAGGGCCCTCAGCAGAACCGGACCATGCTGGCGTCCTATCTCAGGCTTCTAACCTCCAGAACTGTGAGAAGTAATTCCTGTTGTTTCTAACCCCCTGGCCTATAATACTTTCTTAGAGCAGTCCAAACAAAAACATGTTTTTCCTACTTTTCTTCTAAAGCCATTGTCAGAGCATGCATGAAAAGCGGGGATCCTGTGCTATTGGGGCACCCGGCGCGGCTGGTCACTCACTTGGGATATGGTAACAGTCTTTGAAGTTTTCTTTGATGCGTCCACCCCTCTGTGTGCAAGAGAAACGTGTTCCTCTTTATCTTCTTCAGGACTTGGGGAGTCAAAGATATCAGGGCTTGAAAGGGAAGACTAGATAAAACCAAAAGGAAAGGCTTTTATCAGAACTATACCTTAGCTGACACACTCTGTTAACACAATGCTGTGACGCTTTCCAAAGCACCTGACGCTTCGATTTCTTTTGCCTCCTCATCATAACCCCTGCGAGGCAGCAAGTACGCTGCTGTCCATGCACTAGCACTAGAGATGGTGGGGAGCTGGGTAAGAGGCAAGGTTTCCTGTAGCAGGAATCTTTCTGTAGATTATTCCAGCGATGTTCACTGGTCGCCCATCCTCTCTCCATCCCTTCTTCCCTCCCTCCCTTTTTCTTTTCTGAAACATGTGCTACTCTGTCACAAGCACTGAGCTTGGGACTGCACCCGTGTGAGATGCCAGGCATTCCGATCCTCTGACAGTCCCGTGGGGAAGAACACGCCAGTGGAGCGGCAGCGGCCTGTAACCTGCCTCTCCTCCGTTTCCTCCTGGTTCTTTCCCAAGTCCACTAACTCTGCCTCATACTGAAGTGCCTAAAAGGACCTGTCTAAGAGGAAACCGTGTCCAGGGGCAAGCGGTCAGCAGGCGTGGGCACCAGTGACCAGCGTTTCTGCAGCCCCACAGAGCAGCAAACTCAATTCTTTTTTGTTGTTGTTGTTGTTGCCCAAGCTGGGGTACAGGCCAGAGGTGGGGGGCGGCGAGAAGGCTCACCAGAGACAGAGTGGGGAGCAGAACAGGCAGATCAGAAATACACTGCTGAGGGGAGCAGCGGGTGAGGCAGGAGAGGTCTGCCACACCATGTGGGACTCCTCCCGGCCGGGCGTCGAACCCGCATTGGGCGCTGCCGACAGCTCCACAGCGCAGCGCCCAACCGCTGCGCCATCAGGGAGGCCCGCGAACTCAATTCTAAGTCGACACTTTCTGTTAGAGCTCCCCCCTCATTCCCCTGAGGGTCAACATCCATTTTGGATTCCCTCTTTGCTGATGTTATTTACAGAATGGAGCGTCATTTGGTAAAATATGGGGATCACTCCTACCCTTTCTGCCTCCCCCCAGCCGTAGAGAAATGAGAAGCCAGGGAGACTTACAGATGTGAGGGACTGGGATGGAGGCCGCCTCCCCGTGGCTTTTGGTCTGCTTGTGGTCGGGTGACTGAGTTTCTCAGTAGACGACACCACTGAGTCAAAACCTTCTAGGTCTAAAACAAAAGTAAAACAGATTTTTAAGAGCAAAAAGAGGTGAGAAAAGGTTTTTACAATATGCTATAAGCACCTCTTTTACTTGATAATCATCTTTTTGTCTGGATTACGCTTGATCATTTACGAAGGCTCTTTACATTCTTTGGTTATCCAAGAAACACAATGCAACTGAATGAAATCATCACTCCTCCTTGGTTTAACAAGCTAACATGGAGGAAGAGAAATAGGATTTCTCTTTCCCCACCCACTACTCTATTCATAAATTTTTAAAAGCTACAGAAAGAGAAAAGGAGGAATCTTCTTTCTTCCACGAATCCAAGTGCCTTTGGTTAGATAAAATATTCTGGTAGTCTTGACCCAAAAAACAGTTATCACAATACCCACAGAGCCCAACACTCACAGGCAGGGAGTGCCCGTCATGGACTCTGAGAGACGAGGAGAGCAGGCGTCTCCTCTGGTTGAACTGTAATGCTCCGGCCATCGGCTTCCCCCCGCCCCAGGAAATTCTAAGCTCCTTGGAGATGGAGACCAAGCTTCCACTTCTCCACACCACCCAGAGTCTGGCGCCACTCTGCTTCCAGAGGTATCACTCAACTGAAACATTCTTCCCTCATCAGTCTGCTCCTTCATTTACTCCATCGCGACTGAGCAACTTCTCTGTGCCACACACAGAGCTAGAGACTGAGGCAACACCAGAGCGCCCAGCAGAAGTGAGCCCGTCCTCACAGAGGCAGAGACGGACATACACTCGTTCAGCCAGATGGTCCCCTGGCATGTGTCTAGCAGGAAGGTCTCTGCCTTTATGTCGCCGCTCTCTTCAACAAATCATCAGGTCTCAGGGTTACCTGGTTTCATAGAGTTCTGGAAATTTACAATCTAGTGGAGGTCTGTGTGTGACATGCACAGGAATGGCCGGCAGCGAGTGGCTGACCCATTATCACTTGTGACTAGGGCAATGCCATCTCTTCCTGACAAGTAGACTGTTTCAGATTTCACGCCAGGCACTGCCTTCCCAAACCATCTCCCCTTCTCCCTTCTAATAGAGCCCCAGTTTTGACTCAGGAGGAGGTGTCCAGGTCCTGGACTGAACCATGTCTGGTCAAAGTCAATGATGCAGTCCTGGTCCTCTTCGCCTGTGACTGGTCTGGAGCTAGCTGCATAGCTCTCTACTGAGAGCCTCTGGGAAAAAGAATTCCCCTCTGGTAGTGAGGAGAAGGCTGCGGATGTCACTGCCCCCTCCCCCTCCTGCTTGGGATGCTACTGTGTGTGGACAGGATGCCTGGAGTGGTGGCAGCCATCTTATGAACATGAGGGGAGGCACAGTCAGTGCTCGGAGACCTTGAGGATGGCAGGACAGAAAAATGGAAGGAGTCTGAGTAACTGACAACCCGATGAGTCACCCACCAACCTTGGAATGATCTAGTGCCCAGACTTCTCACCAAGTAACTGAGTAATCCCTGCTATTTCAGCCACCTTTAATTAGATATTTTTTATTTGTAGTTGAAAGCATCCTAACTGCTGTAACTAAGTATGCTGGCTCAGGACAGAAAAGATAAAGGTTTTATGTTTTTTTCTCCCTCCTCCTTATTTTCAGGAGAGTTTGCTTGCTGATAGTCATAACTAAGTGGCCTGGCTAAGTGTGACAGTTTTATTCTAGTAATGAACATGCAGGTGTTTCCTGCAATCTATTTCCTTTATTGGAATGTGCAAAACCAAGCACAAGGCACTGGTCAGAAGTCATTGAATTATACCTGGAATTATATTAAGTGACTTTATTCTGGTACCTGGTGAATGAGTAATTACTAAGTGAGCTCACAAAGCAAGTACCAAAGGTTAACTATCTTCAGAGACAGTACAGAGAAAAAGATCAGAGGGGCTGGGGTAGCCCAGCAGCACCCAGCACCAGGTGAGGTTCCTAAGAGCTGCGTTTGGCCGGCTCGGCAGGGCTCAGGGAGGCCGCGGTGCCTGGGGTGGGCCGAGACCCCCACGGCTAGGCGGGCCTCTCCAGACTTGGCTCACTGGGCTGACGGTCTCAGGGTCCTGCCCTTTAAGAATATTTTATTTTCTTAAAAGGCTTCCACCTCAACCACACCACAGGACTCGCCTCTACCAAGTTTGTGTTGTTTGAAATTGAAATTCCCTATTATACACTTGGATGGAAGCCAAAAGCCATCCTTTGACATTAACATCCCCCAAATTAATTTTTTAAACCCTTTTTTCTCTGATTACAAGATACATGCTCAGTGAATAATTTTTAAAAAGCAACCACAAAAGGTCAATTATAACCTTACTGCAACAAAAACCACCACTATTAGTATTTTGGTATATTTGCTTCCATAAAAAGATAGTGTCGTTCACATTCCATGTAGTGGTGAATTCTACTTACTTAACATTATATGCTGTGACTCTAAAAATCCTTTGTTAATATTTTGATTGTACTGCAATCCATGGTGGATTTATCGTTGGATTAAATCATTCCCCCCTTGGATTTTCACTAGTTTACACAAGCACTGCACAAACTCTATACGCAGCGAGCTTAGCAGGTTCTCAGTGGGGCTCCCCAACAGGGCCTTGAAAGAAGGGAACAAGGGCCAGGACAGGGAGGTCTTCTGGGGGGGGCAGCTGTGGAGGACAGGAGGCACAGGCTGGGGGGCAGAGGAGAGAGAACAAGAGAAACTGAGCTGCTGAGGAGCAGATGCCGAGAGCGGGCAGCTGGGGAGGAGTGAAGGAGAGGCCGCTAGATTCCAGGGAAGGAGTGGGGCGGAGACCTTGGCCAGGCCCTCCCAGGGGCTGAGAGGCACCAAGATCTTGGCTTTGTGCAGCAACTTAACACTTTGTGTGCCAGTGCCCTTTAAATTTACCAGCCCTTGGGGCAGGCCATTTTCTGTGCCACCGCATGAATGGTATTGTTACGGCAACTTTCCCAGAGAAATCAGGCGGCGCTCAGAGTGGTGGAGAGAGAGAGATTTACTTGTCACACTGGCGGGCACAGTGGGATAATTCCCAAAAATCTGAGCCCTGAATTACAGGAATTGCAGGTTTTTATACAGTTTGCATAAGGAAACTTACCTACCCCATCCATCATAAGCTTTATTGTTTAGGAAGGGGGTCAAGGTAACCATAGCTACTATTGTGGACAATCAGTATAGAACAGAGACTTTCCCAGCAGCTTTCCGCCCCAGCAAGCAGCAGTATCCAAGCAGTGAACTTAGTAACTTTAGTAACTTTCATTTCCAAGCGGCGAACCTATGAACTTCCTACTTCAGTATAAGCATTCCATAAAACACACACAACTCCTGAACTACTGGATATTAAAATAACTGTAATATCTCTCATAAAACACCTTACACTTTCACCAAAACAATGTGTAAAGCTTCTAGACTTGAGTACGATCAAAGAAATAGTTCCTAATAGTTCCAAATAATCCACCGTGGCGTGAAAAACCGGAGACTAGATGAACACGTATTAATACGTGAGCGGCCCACAAAGTGTTAAACAAGCTCCGGAGGTAAAACCCAAGGAGGACAAAGTGATTAAGGACCAATTAAAGGTTGATTGACCCTGGTTCACCACCTTGGCTGGCTGCACAATGGCATCACCTGCAGGATTAAAAAACTCATTTTGGGGTGCGAGATCGATGCCCAGCCAGGGAGATTCCCACATGGTACCCCAAACCTCTCCTGCCTCGCCCGCTGCTCCCCTCAGCAGTGTGTTTCTGATCTGCCTGTTCTGCTCCTCACTCTGTCTCCGGTGAACCCTCTCACCGCCCCACACCTCTGGCCTGTACCCCAGCTTATATGTAAAAATGAATAGATCTTTTTAAAAAAACTCATTTTGGGACCCCATCCTGGTGATTTACTGAACGTGTCTGGGGTGCAGCCTGGGTTGGGCAGGTTTTCAGTCTCTCCAGGGGACAGGAGCACGCACACCCTCAAATCTGACACATGCTGCTCTATGGGATGCTGAGGGGGAGGGAGGAAGGGAAGGGAGCTTGGGGCCACCAGGCAAACGATGGGGTGTTCCAGGGCCCAGGGAGTGGACAGTCTGTCTAGGGTAAATGCCAGGAGGAAGCCTCATCATAGCTTGTGTCCTAAGCAGGGCATGTGGGGTGAGGTAGGTTGTGGAACAGCTCTTTAAAGAGGCTTCGTGATTGGGGACAGGTTAGCAAGGCCGGAGCAGGCGCAGGAAGGATGCTGGCCAGGTGGCCCAGTGTACAGAGTGGGGTGGGAGGGGCGCCGGGAGTGAGGGGAGCGATGGGCTGGCCTCAGGCCCCCTAGGGATGGACACAGCGCGTTCACTGGTGTGCAGGAACAGACCAGTTCATATCCAGCAAACTTCCGCCCAGGTTGCTGGAAGGACTCCCTCTTCGCTCCCCAGGCCTACTGAAATAATCAAGTCCCTCCAGAGCTGAGGGTGTGCCAAGGTTTGGGCTGGTGGTCTGTCATAAGTTACACTTTGAAACATATTCCGAGGCAGCAGTCTCCCCCATGCAGGCTGTGAACCCCAGGAGGGCAGGAACTCATCTTTGGACTGTCAAAGCCTAGCACGATCCTGGTGACAACATGCTTAATAGCCTGGGTGTGAAGGGACAAGCGAACACACGAATAAGCCGACGGATGAACAAGCTATCAAGAAACAACTTCCTGATTCAAAGCGCGTAGCTTGCAGATGAGCGGCAACAGCTGCGGGGAGGGAAGGTTCTGGGCTGTGGCGAAAAAGTGTGGCGGGTCCTTGCGTTTTACTGGCTGAGGCTGGTATTTAAATGACCTGAGCACTCGAAGCCTCGGGGGTCCGGACCAGCACTGAGAATTCTGCCTCCTTTTGGTCACTAGGAGGAAGAGGGGGCCACCCTTGGCCTTCACACACATTCAGCTATGTTTAACGTTCCAGTTTGGGGAAACAGCAACAAAACCAAACATCCAGAAAGGAAAAGACACGCCGAGCATGAGGTCGCTTGCTGGAAAGGGGACCTGAGAGCCTGCAGAGCCGTGCCTTTGCCTTCTGACAGCGAGAGGGGCCACTTCAGTCCTGTCGCCATTTCCCAGTGCCACAAAGCATGCTCTCGTGACTGCAGCCATGGGAGCTGAGATTAAGGCAGAATTTCCATGACTAACCCACTGCGGTGCAAAGAAAATGTCCCAATTTTCATGGTGGTTTTGAAATGAATCAGGCTGAAACTTGATATGCGTCTTCTCAGCCTGGCTGGGAACTTTTCCTGTTAATAAAAAATGGTCTTAATGCCCATAAGCCAATCCAAAACTATTGAACTGGCAAATGTTGGGTATTTCTTAAAAGTTAGTTTCATAAGGATCAGAGGCTCTTGGCTTTTGGGAAACTTGGAAAATGACCCCTCTGCAGATGTACGGGGATAATTCCTGGTGGACACGTAGCCGGCTTGGAAGGGCTCTGGGCATTTCGTGCCACATGCCGTTGCCCATTTTCCAGGAACTGCAGTCACACCCTATTTCGTCCAATTAGAACATGTAGCCTCATTTTCCGTGGGAGGGGGGAGGGATGGGCTAGGACCACAGGTCACTAAAGCATCCCCTGGAAACACAGGGGAAATAGTCCGGCCCGAGATGCCCGGCTGTCACCCCAGGGCCTGTGGTGAGCTGTCACTGGCTCTCTTCATTGCAGTTCAAGTCTCTGAACTTGAAAAAAAGAGCCCTAGAATGGAAGTTTCCTTCAGCTGAAGCCTGGTAATGTCACTGCCTGCCAGTATCTCTGGAAGCCGTCCCTTCCCTCCGTGCCCCTGTCAAGGATCATTACGGCTGCCGGAACTCCTTGCCTGGAAGCGCTGTCACAGATTTTTCACGCCGAGCCCCATGCCACTCCACGTGCTGCTACGGAGGGAGATGTGTCCAGTGCTGACCAGAGGAGGCCCCTTCCTGCCTGAAGTCCTTCCCAAGCTCCCATGAAACCCCAGCGCCCTTGTGCACGGCTAGTGGCCACTTCTGTCTCTGCCCCTTGGGAGACTTCCTCCCCTCTCCACCCCCTTCCCTCCTTCGGGCCATCGAGGTTTGGCTCAGCAAGCAGAACCTCTTCCAAGCAGCAGACTGCACCCTAAAACTTGGCTTGCATGCTCCCCTAAATCACCCACCACCTCAATCTCAGCATTTCGTGCCTGGAGAACCGATATTCCTTGTTGACTTATCTGCCTCCCTCACAAGCCAGGGAAGAAGTTATGGCTTTTATCTCTGCTTTTCCGAGACCTAACGTCACTCTTGGCTTGTGACGAGGATTCAGTAACTGATTCTTGAATATATTAACAGACAACCTTCCCAGGCTTCAGTTTTTCCACCAGGAAAAAAAGTGAGAGAATTATCTGAGCTATCAGAATTTTGGGCTGAAGGAAGAAATCTCACCCTGCATGTAAATCACTAGGGCGGAAAATCTGCATAGACTACAAAGAGGGACTGTTATAAGGGGTCAAATGAACACCTGTGTTAGCCGAGTCACCAAATGAATCGTGTTAGAGCAATGAGATTCTACAGGAAAATCAGCCCCCCAAAATGTGTAAGGATACAGCAGGTAAGCCGCTGTGTTTTCATTTATAATTGAGATGTGAAGTTTGCAGGACGCAAAGCTCCGAAAATAAACAATTCTGAGCTACTATTCAGTCACCCTCCTCCCTCATGCATCACACACATGCTCACTTAACCCTCACAAAAACCCGTGCTACTCTGCTCCGTAAAGGGAGAGACGGAAGGTCAACTTGTTCAAGGTCATCATTGGAAAGCGGCGGGCCCACACTCAGATTCATGTGCATGGAATTCGGTCCACTACAGAGCACTGGACAGATGGCAGGAACATTTCACCTTACATTTCATTTAACTGATGGCGAATTCTGAGAACTGTCCTATCTCAAGAACAAGAAAAGATATGAGGTAACATAAACTTCTCTTGTGAGGAAACCACTCTGCTCTGATCACAGACTGGCTTTGGCCTATTTTATTCAAATATATTTTTAAATGGTCAGAAAAAGGGGCTGGATTCTTTAAGGAAACCTCTGGCAAGAAATATAAGTTATGAGACAAGTGAAGGGAGAATATTTGGCTAGTCAGTACAAAGTAATATGTATGTGGAAACTTGTCCCAGAATAAGGGAGACACAGCATTATTAAGTACCGACTGCATGCCAGCCATCGCAATGGTTTGGAGAATGTACAGTCACTCTAAATCAGCACTGTCCACTGAAACTTGCTCCAATATGGAAACCTGCCTCATCTGTACTATCCAATATGGTAGCCACCAGCCTCACATGGCTACTGAGCCCATGGAATAAGGCTAAGTGTGATGATTTAAATTAAATTAAATTCAGTCACATGTGGTGGTGGCAACAAAGATCTCCATTATGATTCTTCATCATGGAAATTCTCACTTATGATTAGTCCATTCACTCAGTGCATACTCACTGAGTACTAGGACGCAGGTTCTGGGCTAGGAATGTGGGGGGCATAGCAGGGTGAACAAAATTGCCACGCTAAATGAGGAGAGCCTACCTCACTTTATTGTACCTCACTTAATTTCACGTCACAGGTATTTTTTTAAAAAACCGAAGGTTTGTGGTGACCCCGCAGTGAGCAAGTCTCTGGTGGCCATTTTACCACCAGCAGGCGCTCACTTTGTGTCTCTGGTCACACTGAATTAAAGTAGGAACATTATCTTTCTAGACATAATGCTATTGCATGCTTAACACACTACAGAACAAGCACAAGTTTTATATGTACTGGGAAGCCAAAAACTTACCATGACTCACTTTATTGTAATATTTACTTTATTACAGTGGTGTGGAACTGAACCCCCAATTCTGTGAGGTGTATAAAGTGCTTCATACAGATGGATAAAAAAATCAGTACTAAGTGGCAAAAAGCAAGTTTTCATGTCTGCTTTCCTTTAAAAACCATTGGCCCAAATTTGCAGAGAAAAATGAGTGAATATATCATGCATTTATTGGAATAGTACAGTCACATGTCACTTAATGGCGGTCCCAACACGCTACATCAAATAGCCTCGGTGGAGTAGGCTGGCTCATCTAGATGTGTGTAATTACACTATGGTTTCGCACAATGACAAAATTGCCGACCAACTCGCTTCTCAGCAGTAGCCCTGTCAATAAGCCATGTGTGACTGTAGTTACACTATTATTCACAGGAATGCAAATTGGCACAGCCTTTCTGTAATGCCATTTGGCAATAGTTATCACAAAATATAAATGTGTACACTTTCAGATATTCTACTTCTAGAAATGAACCACAGTAATGTTTACATAAATGATAGGTGTACAGGCCAGCGGTCTTCAGGCTGTTCTGCCAATGTACCTCCTAAAATAATTTTGAAACTATATGTACCCCCACTCACATCTGAAGCTGCCATCTAAAATTTTGCATTTTAGTCACAAAGGATATGATTTCTATTATATTCTAAATGTTGATATTTTGAAATATAACTATTATATAGCTCTTGAATGTATTCAGTATATATTTGGCCACCACCACCACTCACTTTAAGAAATCTTAAGGCCAACTGAGCTGTCCCCATGTTAATCCTCTCCTCTAAGTACAGCAGTGGAGATTAGCTTGGTAATGAGGAGCAGAGACCCAAAAGAAGAATGGCTAGCACAAGGGAAAACATAGTAAAAAAATTAAAAATCATGAATAAGATTTTCATTGACAGTTGGAAATTCTGTATCATTTCTTTCCCTCCTTGACTTCATATTTCCATCACACTTCCTTTGCTGAATGTTATTCTAACGTAAAGTAGCTTTATGTATTCCTTAACTTGATCTTTTTCTTAATTATCATCTTTTCCTGCTATAAAAATATGCATAAATTGAAATTTATGCTCTTTTATTTCCTGAAATCAAAAGCCTCTGTGTAAAACAATTTTTCCCCTGGACTGAGTTATTACAAATATTATTAGTATACTAATGATCAAAACAAGTATATAACATATCACACATTTTAATACTTTTATAAAACATAAAGAAGTAGAAATTTATTGGACTTTCCCCCTGACACACTTCATGTGCACGTGAATGACTATAAGCACCAGGAGATGGTTTAGTATCAATTCTATTCGTATTTTTCTTTGTGCAGATGTAAGTGCCAGGAAACTTTGTTTACATAAGTATAAGATATGGGAATGGAAAGAATTTTCTTATCGCACTGAAGTCCTCTCAAGTTACATACCAAAAATCAGATACTGGTCTAGCATCAACAAGAGCTGTTTTTAACAATCTATCAACGAACTCAGTAGGCGCCTCTTCCAATTTTGCTGGAAGAATTAGGAACCAACTGACTTGTAAATGGATTTTTGGCCCAGGTGATAGAGTCACCCAATTTCTCAACACCAACACCAATCTTAGAAGTGTGTCTTCATTTGCACCTGGGAGTGGACAAGAGCTTGGCCTTGCTGTGTAATGTGGGAGGGGGCAAATGGGAAAGGAGATGAATTTGAAGAAAAAGGACATAAGAAGATGAGGTAAATCCATGGCCTGGGATGTCTCCATTCCCCCCCCCCCCCAGGTGAAGACTGCCCAGTTGGCAGACCACTGTCCTTAGGTGGCACTGAGCAGACAGGTTATGGTAGAGGCACTCAACAGGCCTTTAAAAGTAAAAGGTGCATCTACGTGACTTAGGAGGAAAGAGGTCAAACTTACACTATTTAGTATACAAAATAATTGTGGACCAGCATTATATGTATAACATGATCACACACCACATAACCCATCCATCCACCCAATCACAAAAGTGTCTACAACAAATTAACAGTGATTATCACTGGGAGAGGCTAAGACACCAAGAGACTTTCACTTTCTAACTTCCTGGGTGTTTTTTTTTTTTAAAAGTATCTCTTCCTTTTGTAATTGGGGGGGTAGGAAGAAGTTCTTTAAAATAAAAATCCAACCGGATAGATAATGTATATAAAGATTTTTGATGCAGTTACTGAAATCTCAGCTGATTTATGTGTTCAAGAACCTTCCTAATTTCTCATCACAGCAGTCACGGCAAGAGGAGTCACAAGGCACATAATGACGTTTTGGTCAATGACAGACCTGATCTACAAGACCTAACCCAACAGCGACACCAAGCAGCTCAGGTGCGTAGCAGGCGATGACAGTGCATTTCTCGGGACGCTCATTTCGCCATACGAGGCTGCATGTATGACGGGGGCGCGTCCCTCCTGTGAACCGCCGCCACACCAGTGACGCGCAGAAAGCGCCCGCTTCCTGTCAGTCACTTCACATCATTAAGTCTAAACTTAGCAACAACCCTCTCAAGTGGGTGGGCATTTCTAACCGTGTCATAAAGAGGAGGAAAACGAAGCCCAGAGTCACTCCACCTGGTACTTATGGAGCTAGGATTCAAATCCAAGTGCATCTATCTGAAAAGCTGGGGTTTATTTAACACATCACCCACTTCCTTGGTGACTCTGCGGGATTTTCCAGCTTCTACATAAGGGTTTGCTATAGGAACCAAACTTACTTAGAATGGCAAACAGCCTACCTTTTTTAAAAAAAAAAAAACAACAAAACAGTTCTCTGCAAGAATATGTAAAGAATCAAATTCTTTTTAAGTTAGGTATATTTTAAAAATACATATTAAGCTTTTCAAAAGGTGAATAATTTTTAAAACTATAAAATGTTCTGCCACAACCATTATTATGTCCATAATTGTAAGTTACTTAAACTTTCATATCACCAACAAACCTTAAAGCCAAAGAAAACTCTAGATCAGACCTTAGAAAGGGCTAATAACTAGTTCTAGGTTAAAAGAACCAACAGAACTAAAGGAATGGAGCTAAAGAGACAAGAACAAGCTATTCAATCTTAGAATTTTCACTATCCAGAAAACTCAGTTAAAAGAAAGAGAACTGGAGAAGCAGACTGCAAAGCTGAACTGGGCCCCTTTATCCAAATATTCCAACCACCTGGTTTAATGGCGAAAAAAAAATCAAGATCCAGAGAGGTGCAAAGCCGTGGCCGCTGGGCTGCCACAGTGGCTGAGTAATGGGGCAGAGGGCACGTTTCCTTCTGCGAGCATGATAAATGGGCACTTCATCTTATTAATAGCACTTCACACAGACCAAAGGGAACCAGAGCGACACTCGTAATAACAAATTTTAATGTATGTGTAAAACAGTAACAGACTAATATCCAGAATTGCATGAAAGCCAAAATGATGCAGAGAAAAAAACTTGAGGAGGAAAATGTGCCAAGTCCAGGGCTCTGGTTACCACCCAGGGAAGGCTAAGAGCCACTGGAACCTCTAACAGGGCTGGCAGTGCCCCCATTCACCAGCTTTGGGTGAAGGACAAGGACTGAGGTAAGAAGTATTTAAAGTGCGATCAAAAATCTGACCTTCCATCAGTGACTTCTTTTTAAAAAAAATCATAAGCAATGATGTTTCTCTCATAACATTAATCTGCTAATTGTACATTTCTGGGCATTGAGTTTGTACATGAACTTCAACATCTGTCCCTCTCTGGGGCCTTTTCTTTGCACCGCGCCCCCCCCCCCCCGACATTTCTCCTCTCCCCACACCACACCTTCATCTCTCTGTAGACACATGCGAGACCTCTGGTTTCCAGAACTGTCCCAAGAACACAGTCATCACCAGCCCATAAAGCATTGAGAAAAAGGAGGTCAGAGTTGTGAGTCTCCCAGTAAGCTAAGTACATTCTACTTTTTAAAAAGATTTATTTATTTATGCATAAAAGCTGGGGCACAGGCCAGAGGCGTGGGGCAAGAGGGTTCACCAGAGACAGAGTGGGGAGCAGAACAGGCAGATCGACAGAAATACACTGCTGAGAGGAGCAGCGAGTGAGGCGGGAGAGGTCTGCCGCGCCATGTGGGAATCTCCCTAGCTGGGTGTTGAACTTGCGTCTGACGACGTTGCCAACAGCTCCACGGCACAGCGCTTAACCGCTGCGCCACCAGGGAGGCCCTGCACTCCATTTTTTAAACTCAGAGATTACAGCCTTTCTACCAGTAACTGGCATTTGTTTTCTAAAATGTGCTTAATAAAATAAAAATCAGCAGTCCCTCAAATTAAAAGCCCCCTGCCCCCTTTTTTGGGTAGACGAGTCTGTGAAATTCCAGAGTACGAACAACCTCAGGGAGAGATGACTCAGGCCCAGGGAGTGCCACTATAGGTCACCTCGAAGCTAAATAAAGAGGCTTCTTTTGGCTCTAAGTCTGGGCTCCCTGTGCACTTACACCTCATCCTTAGCCCGTCACCCTCAAATCCAATGACCTTCTCATAGAGCAACAAGCCTCAATGCACAAGTGCTCATCACTTTTCCCGTTTAAGCAAAGGCAGCAGGAGGCTGAGTGGGCCAAGGCTCCCAGACCGTGCCTTAGCAAGAGTCCCTGGTTAGGGAAGGAGTTTGGGATTTCTTCATTATTTTATTTTTTTGATTGCAATAACGGGTTTACAATGCTGTTTGGAAGGAGTCTGAAAAGTAAACTTTCCTCCTTTAAAAAGTAAGCTTGTCTAGAATGCTTTTAGTGTGACAAGGGGTACTTGAACATGATGTTCTGGCAGGCCGTCTATCCCTCTGGATATTTACAAGTCAAACGGAAGCCATACCCAAGCCCTGCCAGTCTGCGAGCCCTAGCCAGGGGGCAGAGGCAGGCACTGCAGGCCAAATAAATGCCATGTATAACCTGAGAACTGCGAGTCACCTGTTCCCTTTTTGCTTCCACACTCATTTGCAGCTCAGAGGCCTCAGCTGAGGGAGCTGCGGATGTAACAAAGGTTGCTAGATGCTTCTCTTTGCTGTGTATAAACTACTTTGCTCCCGCTGGGCGCCCCTCTGCATCTGTATTCTCAAAACTGAAAATGGGCTCAGCGTGTTGCAGAAGGGCAGGTGCTTGCAAGTCACTGGGCTGAAGGAAGACCACGAGGGCCCTGTCCACAGACAGGCAGGCGACCGACTCCCAGGGGAGGACACGCCCCCGCGGCGTACAGCGAGCCTCCGGGGTTGCCACAAGTGTGCGTGGCTAGTGGGTACTGCGACCCCCTCCCAGCTGAACTGATGCTCGCCACACACCGAAATGTCCTTCTGCCCATCTCGCCCATCAGGGACTTTTCCAGTGGCAGGCTGATGCTGTCGGTGGCTCAGGCCCGAAGGCCCCATGTCTGTGCTTCAGAATAATTCACATGACCAAATACATCGGTCCCATGAGACTGGGCAACATCTGTCATCATCTCCCACTTTGATTTGCTTAACCTCCGTCTGTGTCTCGAAAGTATTCATGAGGCTTTTCCTATCGGCACTTTGAAGGTTCATTGCTTTCGTGCTGATTGGATGGGATGGGATAAAAGAAGTTTGTGGAACCCATTAAAAATAAGCATGAACCCAGATAATGGGACGGAGTGTCCTGAGGGGGGCTGAGCAGGCAGAAGTGACACTTGGTGTGGACTGTGAAGGCCTATCAGTAGACACCCTCAGTTTGCATCGGGGGTCAGACTCTCAGAAGTACTAAGGACAAGGCCTTGACATCAGCCCGTCTCCTATAGGACTGTGAGATGATTTTGAAACCAGTGCTGGTTGCCAGCTTGACCTTGTTTATCAGCACAAACCGAGGCTGTGAACCCTAAGCATCTTAGGCAGAGGCTGGGAACCAGGGGAGGGGGCACTGCAGGGAGAGGGCCAGGCACAGAGCCGCCTCTGAATTAGCTGGAGCCAAGGCTGAGTGCCCCGCAGCGTGGGGAGGAAACCAAATGTATCCAGAGGATGGACTGGCTCAAAACCTTCCACTCAGAAGTTGAATCTATTTCACTTCCTTGCTAGAATGTGTTTGACCCTCAGCACGATCTCTTTTGCTTCCTGTCATCACACTTGAGGTGCCTTCACACACACGCTCTATCTGGAAGACTCTAAATGTCACTCACGACATTCTCTAAGGCAGGCAACAGCGTCCAGGATCTGTTGTCCTGTTCAATCGGAGAAATCACTCAGTGACCTAAAATGCTGCAAAGACCCATAACTGTCTAGCTCCAAAAGGGGAAATTTAATATATAGAAGAACTGAGGACAGAAAAACCAACAACCCAAAGCCAAGGATCTAAGTCTTCCCCAAAAACTGTCCAAGAAGCCCAAGAAATTATTTCTTACAGCAAGAGGTGGAAATTTCAAAATAAGGATATAATAATTTGTTTAGAGATTTGGTGTCCTTTTATTGAATTCCCATTTAAACAGTGGGTTTTAAATCTGGGGAGAGTGTCTAATTCTACATATAACGCTCTTTCTGCGTGAAAACCAGGCTCAAATCGTGCCTGTGTTTCCAGGGCCAGTAAGTGGCCACCGCCGGAGGCAGAGCTCGCAAAGGCCCAGGCACCTTCTCTGGTCCAGTTCAAGTTAATGACTTCAAATACATTTACTTTTCCTGAATATGAAGTCACCAGGTTCCGAAAGCTCAGAACCCCTTCTCAAGTTATGTTTCATACAGATTCTCAGAAAACTAGACGGCCCTCTCCAGGACCACGAGGCTACACTTGAGGGGACTGTCCTCAGCCCAGCTGTTCCCGATTCACCCGGAGGTTCTTGGCCGTGATGGCGCGTTCTCAGCTCCACGCTGGTTCCACTTGGGGCCAGGTCAGTCTGTTATCAGGGGCTGTCCAGTACCTTGCGGCGCATTTAGCAGCATGCTTGGCCTCCACCCACTGGATGCCGGCAGCAGCCCCACCCCCCAGCCCCATGCTGTGACAATGTGTCTCCACATATCACCAAATACCCCCCGGGGAGGGCAGTTGAAAACCACTCACGGAGACCAATTTCAGGCACTGGAAAGTTTGCGCTTACGTGTCAGGGAAAGCCAGGTTCCCACTCAGCATTGTTATTTTCTAGCCAGTTAAACTTGCCCAAGTTACCTGGATGTCTTTAATCCCCCCTTCTCCCTCATGAAAACAAGAGTCCTAACACTTCCCCACAGGGCTGGTGATGATGGGAAATCCACAAAATCCAGAAAATCCCCAGTAGGGGCCCAGTCACTATTAGTTCCTCCTTCCCTTCCCTTTGCTCGCCCCACCGCTATCAATTCGCCACTTTATCTCCAGGACATTGGTGAAAGGAGGTGAAGAGATTGAGCGCAGGCCCCGCATCGCATTGAGGAAAGAGTGTAACACCCACATGTCACATACAAAGCTGCTGCTTCAGCAGCAACTATGGCAACTGCACCTCAAAGAGAATCAAAGATTGAAAAGGTATTTTCTACCCCCAAATACTCTTAGAAAACACTCCTAAGTCTTCCAAACACTTCCAAACTCTGGTGGTTATTCTATCCCTGCAGCTGTAGTCATACTTATCGACATCCAGGGGGCCTCAATTTAAGACAGCTGTATAATCCATTATACTTCTTTAACACCTTTCAGTAACTTATTTGTACTACAAAATGACCCCTCTACAAGCCTGATTTCCCATTCCTTTTCCACTAAAGCGCATAGCAACAGGCCTGAAGAGCCTGAAGAGAACTTTACAGACAGGGCAGGAACACCAATACAATGGCTATGAGTCTGAATAAACACGACCATTTTATAAGGTGGGGCAAAGGTGCACTTTTAACCCCACACTTGTAAATGCATGGTGTGTATTATCTTTTTTGACATGGAAGCCTCAAAGTGAATGTCAGGAAAATTGAAATTTTCCTGCTTTTTACATTTCCTGGTCCAAATGAGCCACAGGCCTGGAGGCATTTAAAGCTTGTAGGGTTGGCCCCAAACTGACTGCAAGGTCAAGTGTGGCTCTGTAGGTCAGGTGACAGGATGGAGCAGAAGTCCTCAGCTTCTTCAAGTGAAGAGGGGGTGATGTCCCCATAAAGTGGTGGAGGTGGGAATCGTGTCATGAGATTCAGAGAGCATGGAGGACGAACAGTCAAACAGAGGAGGCAAGCCACCGAGGAGGAATGAGAAGGGTTTTTCAAAGTCAAGCAGTTGAAACTGGATGGCTTAGTTCCCGGGCTGCTTCCCACCTGGAGGCCTGTTGCTATGCGCTTTAGTGGGAAAGGAATGGGAAAGCTGCATAGTATTGAACTGCAGCAATAAATCCCACCATGCAGAGGGAACCACGATACATGGCATAATAAAAGTAAATGTTATGGCACTTGACTTCAGGGCCTATAATCTCCCATTCAATCAGAACAGAGATTCTTCCGTCAGTAAGCAGAAACTGGACAATTTGATTTTCATTTCTATCCACGCGCAGGCCTGCGTTGGAGCTCACCCATGTTTTCTATTATGCTACTTGAAATATGGCTGCGTAGTTTGATACAAACAATATCTCAAACTGACATCAACAACTTAGTTTTGGACCAACTAATTTCATTCCAAATGATTGCAGGCTAACAGATGCCGGGAGCTACCCACACGAGATCTCAAAAAGGCATGGTCTCTAATTTAACATTATAATAATTTAAAATTACAGCATTATTAAGAGGAAGCACAGATTTATTTACAGCTCACACTGAGGATTTCTAATGGTTTTCAGGGCTGTATTCTGTTCCTCTTTGCAGCCTACATCTGAACAGCCACAATTGTCTGAATCACTAACAAACATTCTAGGACAAATCATTTCCCTTTTTATTCAAAGCAGCGAGCAAGTATTACAAAAGCAGAGATATCTGAAGAAAGCAGGCCCTCTGCAATGTCCTATTCTTCTTGAAAGACCATTTCTGCTTTTGGGTCTAGAGACTTTTGCCTAAACCCTCCGCTCCCCAGGCCAGCTAAAGGATCCCACTCCCCCTTATGAGCAGCGCTGGATCTTCAGCTCTTTCTTCTTTCTCTCTTCTATGGTAAGGTCATATCTTCCTGACTTAACTATCGCTTCTAAGCAAACCCATTAATCAGCATCTCTACCTTCCTGCAGCCTATCAAGTGATTTTACACAGCTTTGGAAGACAAGGTGACCAAGTTGGTAGAGATGTTCATCTTCTTTAAGGATAAAGAAGCTGAAGCTCAGAGAGTCTGTGTAAATTATGGACCATCACGCAGCAGGAAACTGCAAAGTCAGCATTCAAATTTAGGTCTGTAGATTTCAGCCCTTCTGCCAGCCCAACTGTCCTCCTCTCCCACCCCAGGGAAGGGCCTAATCTCTACCTGCAATCCCCGCCCGCCTCTCCAGCATCTGCCCCACCTTCACCTTCGTTCAGCACTGATGATCACACGGGAATGGCCAACCAAATATTAGAGCAAACATGTTTCCCCCCCAACCTTCTCCAGACATGCTTATTTCTATTCAAGCCATTTCCTCCCCCAGCCACCCACCTCTAAACCTCACAGCTAACTAATCATCTCTCCTCCTCCCTGTTCCCAAATCAATCTGTTCCTGAGGTCCAGCAATATTCTTACATTGTGGCTCCAGCATCTTTGTTGAGCCGCTTAATTCTGGCTCCCTCTCGCCAGAACTGTCAAATAACCTGACTCTTTGACATCCACTTGCCTTCATTTGATCAGTCCCACAAAGCTCCTCAGTTATTATCTGAAGTTTCAGATCTAATCATGTCACTTCGGTGTCAACCATCAATGGCTCCCACTGCCTGATGCATCAACGACACATCCACGCCCCTCAAAGTGAGCCCAGCGCAAGTCAGCACCCCCTCCAGACTGCACAAATCCTCAGTTGCTGTTCTAGGCTCAGTTCAGAGCACTCCCCATGTGATTTCCCTACTTCCCTTCAACTTGACCTAAGTTTATCCAACTTCACGACGCAGATAAGTCTGTCCCCCTTCATGGAGCCTGCCTAACACCCTGGGTGCCCAGGAGCACCCCCAACTCTGACCAGCATTTCTTTTTACCACTTGGTTGTCATTCAGACAGACCATCAAGGTTACCTCACTTTTCATTTGCTATCTTAGGGACCCAAACAGACCCAAAGCCCCTGGAAGGCAGGGCAGGAGTGTGAGGGCCTCAGTGCCCATCCAGCCTTGCTCTCCAGCACTATCAAGTATTTAGTGGTTGGTTACAAGGCCGCCAACCTTATTTCTTGCACTGCAAATAATACATGCCTTAACTTTTTAGCTTGAGGAATTACAGTCTTCTGCCATTAATGTGCCCTTGGCAAATCTTTCTGGATTCCTAAACACATACAACTGGTGCTTACTTTCCACAGTATGGAAAGCTTCCATAGACTAAGCCCCCTCCATCAATGCCCCTAACATTTCCAACCTAGCTTATCAGATTGAAAAGCATGGGACTCAAATTTTGGCGATAGCTACTTCAGTTATCTCCAGACCCAAAGAAAACAAGTTCAAAGGCCAGTGCTCTTGAAGGCACACTGGAAGTGGGAGAACATCTCCCTTCTGTGTGGGGGATCCATTCTTTTGCTGACATTGGCCATCCAGCCACCTGCCTTACAGCAGGGCCCAGGGCTAAGCCACAGGGGTAGAAGCAGAAGTGAATCAGGTTCCCCCACAGCCACACTGCTCTGCTCTTCCCTGTCCTTCCACCAGATCGAAAGCTACAGGAGACCAGCATTTCTATTATTCCTGCATCGGTCCAAGTTGACGGAATTCTTGGCTATAGTTCCTGACTGGGCTTCTCAAAAGGCTGACTGAGGATGGTAAAACAGTTACTGGAAACAGGACAAGTACTTTTAGTGTTTATGATCACAACAGAGCCTGCCCCCAGGCCTTCACAAGTTCAGACCAGTGACTGTAGGTCAGTAACTGCCAAGATGCAACTCTATTAGCAGGTTCAGAAGACAACAGCACCCAAAGAGAGGAGTAACCCAGGTGACAAGAACATTCGTGTTAGGTGCTCTAGTGTCTCCTATGAAGCCTGCCAACTGCCAGACATTTGCTTCTAAGTTAAGTGGGCCAAAGCAAACAATGCTAGAAATATTCCAAGTCAAATCCGTCCCTGACAGTGGGGCCCAGAGATTAGGGGAGGGGAGGAAGAAGGGAGGAGGTGGGAGTGGTTATAGAAGAGCAATGGGAGGGATTCTGGGGGTGATGGAATGTTCTGTATCTTGACCATGGTGGCAATACTAGTAAAACTGGGGAACCTGGTGGACTTCATCAATAGCAATATCCTGGGCGTGACCTTGCACTGTAGTTTCATAAGAGGACACCACTGAAGCAAACTGGGTCAAGGCTACCCAGATCTCTCTGCATTGTTTCTCATAACTGCAGGTGAATCTGCAATCATTTCAAAATAAAAAAGGCAAATTCCAAAGTGTGGCCATCTCTAGCCTGTAGGCTCTGAGAGACTGTTAACATGTGACTGGGAGAGGTACACATAAAAGATGTCGAGCTAAAAAAATGTAGCCCCGGAATCTGGACCTCATAAAAGGGGTGTCACCCGAGTTAGATGACTAGTGGCCTCCACCAGCACACACGTGACCTCACACCCACCCACCTATCCACATTCCCGAAACGACCCCCTCTGACTTGCTGGCACAGAGACCGCGGCTCCCCTCGTACTGGTCACACAGTGGTATCTTGACCTTGGGAAAACTCACTCATGCTCGGAGCTAAGCGGCCGTCCCCACACCAAAGCTCATGCTAAACTGAAGTTAAAACACTTAGTGCTGTGTCTACGCTGGACTCTGCCATTCTGCATTTTCACCCTTTCACATTTTTACACTAAATACATAAATCCCTGGAAAATATGAACCTAAGTGCTAATGCCCTCAGTTACAAAAAGGTTTATTCATCATTTCTTTTCACTGGACCTTGCAAGGAACTTCTCCTAGGGCCAGGGAGAGCAAAAATTCATTTATTGTGGAAAACGCCATCACCTCCCTCTTTTACAAAACTGCAACACATCAAAGCCACGAGGGCTATTAGCCTTGCATTTAAATGGCTGTGTTAGTTCTCATCAGGCAGCTCAAAGGGGCAGGCCCAGCTCTGCAGTTCTTTAAAAATTTTGCAAGAGAAGCAAAAACGTCCTTACTCACCGATGTCATTGCTGCGGTCGGAGAGTTCCTTGTCCAGGATGCCAGAAAGGGAAGTGCCCGCCAAGTCAATCTTTGGACCGTCACCCCTACATTAAAAACACAAGTCCAGGCATTTAATAATTGGTGTGTGTCCTTGCGATTTCGTCCGCTCTCCTGCTGCACACACGCTCAGGAGTGTGCCGTACGTTGGGGGGGGCAGGTAACACTGCTGCCGGCAAGTGAGCCACCGAGCTGTCCAACCACAGGGGCCTGGGGGAAAACTGGTCAGCGGGCCACATGCCCCCCTCTCGGCACACATTTTCAAAGATGGCTATTTTAATAACGATTGTTCAGCAATGCCCCTTCAGCCACAAGCCTCCTGCTGGTACGCAGGGTGCAGCGGAGGGCCTGCTCCCACCCCATGGCCAAGGAAGCGTCAGCAAATGATAACTGGGCGCTTCCCTTTTAAGGAACGAGGGATTTAGCCAATGCTGCTTGTCAAAGGTCGGCTACTTTTAACCTTGAAAAAAAGGCTTTCTGGCATGGGGCTGAGGCACCAGCCAAGCTGTTGACAGGCACAAGGTGTCGAGTTGAGATCTGGCAGCCCGAAGGTTGGCACTAGGGCACAGGCCAGTAAAATGAGATGGCTCTTGGGTGGGTGCCCCCAAGCCCATCAGGACATGAGTGATTTCCCTGTGTATCTGGGCTTGGGGCAGCGCTTTGGGATGGGAACAGGCCTCCAAGATGATGAATAAGACAGTCCACTCATGAATGAGAAGGTTCTTCCAAAAGGGCAGCTCTGTGGGCCCTTTTGGGGGATGAGTCCTGAGAGTATCTAAGGGCTTGATGGTAGCAAAATAGGAAAATATTTCTGCTCATAAAACAAGAGGGAAAAGCCAAGTGGTTGCTTCTAGGAAAGCACCAGAAACAGTCCCCCTCACGGCTCCCAGCAGTGACCACAGGTGGCGCTCCGGGAGCACCTGTCAAATAGTGACTCTGCTGGGGGTATTGTGGTCCCTACCCTAGAGGGGCTTGTGGTCTAAATGAGAGAGAGACACTACAGGCTCCCCTGGCCTAGCCTGGTAAGACACAGACTTGTCCAAGTCCCACGGGAAGAAAGGATGGGTGCAGGGCATCGATGCTGGCAGCAGGGGCGCACGTCGGAGGAGAAGGCAGCGAGGATGTGTCAGGAAGAGGCACAACTGAGCAAGGACTCAAGGGCAGGGGCCCTGGGGCTAAAGCCTGACGTGCGCAGGGCTGTGAGAAGAGGGAGACTGGTGAAGGTCAGACTGTGCTGGGCTGAGCACTACAGGTTCCGCTTGTCCGGGTAGTAACGGGAGACAGAGGGGCGGCTGATGCAGGAGATTGAGAAGATCCAGAAACACAGAAGTGGGGAAGAAGTTGACCCAGCAGACTTCCGAGTTTCTCACTCAACAAGGGAGGGGAGGCAGCATTCAGCACCACACTCTGCGGCTTTCTAAGAGCTGGGTTGAAATAAAAGTTCCAGGAGAACATGAACTAGTGTACGTGGGAAGGGGAAAGCAGCTCGGACTTCGTAGCCCAGCCTTTATTTCGTACCTCTCCACAACTGTCTCAGGCTGTGGGACCCCCACGCCAGGCTTCCAAAGATTCCCTCTCTATCCCCAACACCAAAGCTTAGGTCCCGCCTGGCAAGATGCAGGCCAACAGCAGCCCTGAGACTGAAGAAATTTATTTCAGAACATTTTATTGGCAGGCTCCCAGCATCCACAAATTTGAATGTTAACCTTCTGAATAAAATGTTCTCGAAATGTAGTATTATTAGTAGGAAAGTATGTTCAGTTTTAAAAGTTCTTGGGGCCCCCTGAAATTGTTATCTGGTATTTATGGAGCCTGAATGATTTGCTGCTGTCATCCTCCAAATGAACAGACAGAACTCAAGTTATATCACAGCCAGACAGTCCTGTCCTTTTGGGAACACACCAAGAATCAAAACTTATGCGAACACATCTTCTGCCTGGGGGCAGCGGTCATGCAGGCAACGAAAGTCCAGTTAACTCCACTAGGCTTTTATTACCTTTTGCCAAGGGGGAGGAAAGTTTGAGGTGACACCTCGGGGAGAGAAAGCAGCTGGGGAGAAAGCAGGCGGGTGTTGTGGAGAGAAGGAGCATGTGTACCAGTTAACCACTTGTATCTCAGAGTAACTCCTCTGCTTCTGAACATGTGATTTATTTGTGCATTTTGATAACAATCTTGGAGCTGCCATTTCCCTCTTTGATTTGATAGTTGGAAGCTTCTACTCAAATATGAGTCAGTAGTGAACCCTACTGCACACCGCTGTGCCCCTCCCCTCCAGGGCTGTATTATCTTTCTGCCCTTGTCTCCCCCTTACTGCCACTCTCAACTACTTTATTCTTTACATGCGTTTTTGAAAGTTACCTCCAATCATTTGTGGAGCAGTACAGAGTAAAAAGGAGTAATTTTTAAAAATAGGGTATATATTAATGACATGTAAAACATTCATATGTTTTGGACCAGTTCTGGGAGTTTATGCTAAAGAAATAGTCTGAAATACCCAAATGGGTTTTGCGGATCAGTATGTTTACCATGGTGTTATTTCTAATAAAGTAAAACTGAGAAGAAGTGGACTCTTTCATAAGGAAGAGGGTATTTGATAGGTTCTTATATAGCAATTAAAATGATATTTATAAATATTATGATTTATTACAACAAAGACCAGTGCTTATGCTACAATGTTAAGGGACAAAGGCATGTTCGAAAACATCAACCGCACCGCACACGCGTATGCCCTTGTGGTATACTTGGAAGAGAGAGGTTTTTTTTAGTCTGGAAGAATATTTACTGTGCTTGTTCTTGGGTAGTCTGACGGGTAACCCCACACCCCGTTCAGCACCTGATACATGGCAGGGGCTCAAAAACCACTTGTGGAATGAATGAGCCTTTGCTTTTTTTTTTTCTGAAATAGCAATGGATTATGCATTTGTACTATAAATGCAATTTGTACAGTAATTTTTTTCCAGAGAGATAAAACTATATATGACACTCAGCAAGATTACACCTAGGTAATGATGAAAACCCAACCAAACCATATGTGGGGAAAAAATGGGGAAGAAAGCATCAAAAGCGTAGGTAATAGTAGTTGTCTCAGAGATAAGACTAAGGCAAATTTTCCTTTCCTTTTAAAGTCCCCCCCCCCTTTTTCTTAAAGTTCACGTTCAATAACAGGGATTCTTATAATTCAGGCAGCTCATGTTCTCCCCCCTTCCTCCCCAACAGTATCATCAAGGTGGAAAGTGAGACTGCAACTTTCCATTCAGCATTCAAAAAAGATAAACACATGCCATTTGCAGCAACATGGATGGAGCTAGAAGGGATCATGCTCAGCGAAATAACCAGAAAGAAAGAGAAAAATATCGAATGGTTTCACTTATAACAGGAATATAGGGGAGCCAAACAAGAGAGAGACACTCAGCAAGGCAGGGGGAGGTTAAAGACTCAAAACGGGGGAGAAAAGAGCACAGGGGACTATGGTGACGGCTCACGGGTGAATCAGTGGTGGGAAACCTGCGGGGGATACACAATGTAAAAGATACAAATAATAATAAAAAATAAAAAAAAAATCTCCCCAACTGCAGGTGCCCACAGGGACCTCACCTGGAAACAAGCCGGGGGTGTGTGGAGTGAGGAGTCCTAGGCAGACAAGCCCAGGTCTCAAGGGACTACTTGGAAGTATAATCCCTAAGTGACCCCTCCCCAGATTCTAAAGCACCCGCTTCCTTTCCAACAGGAAAGAGAGTGGGATCCCCCATCTATCCAGTTGAGCCCTGATCCCTCGAGCCAAGCCCCAGACACAAGCTTTCAGCTGAAACTATCTTCTCCAGGGGCCAGCAGCAGTCCGACTTGGAAAACACAGTAGGTGCATCTTAAAAAAGGTTCTGATCCTTCTGAGCAGGGAGGCTGCAGCTGGTGTTGTGACAGTGCACAGACTGTGGGTGGAGAAGCGTTGTACAATGTCTATTTGTAAATGCCTTTCACTGTATTTATAGACTCGTACAACAAAGCTAATGAATTTCGGTTCTCAGAAACACCAGAATTTCTGAATTTCTCCAGAGCCTGTGTTCAGAGCCGCTGATACCCAAGGGGGCTGGAGCCTTCAATGGTCCCTGTTCTCTGGGCTGCTCAACACTATTTTGGCAAAAAGAACATTACTGAATTCAACAAAAGAGGGGAACACCCACCCTTCTGGAATTTACTAACTCCTGCAAGTATTCCTGTATGGTGATTCGCAATGTCCACGGCTGTCAAATAAAAGCAAGCAGGCCCGTCTCCATATAGCCAGAGACATCAGAACAAGACTGTCCTTACTCATTTCTGATTTGTACATCAAAACGATGTTACTGTATTTTTCTCAGTCGTTTTAATTATGGAAACTCAGAACACATGACTTGGACAGCCACCTCGCAGTTAGCAGTCTCCTTGCTCTACTGGACAGGGAGCTAAAATCACAGAGAAGGGACTGATGGGTGCAAGGTCAGCCAGCAGGTGTAAGCAGAACCTGAGAGCCCACAGAACAAACAGCAGCAGCTGCCATTTACTGCCTGCCTCCCGCGAGCCGGGCACTGGGATAAGTCCCTTCCACATACGATCCAACTGTTACAATCCCCTCTGCCCACCCCCAAGGTAGCTGCCTGCATGGTGGACACACAGTCATCTAAGCCTGCTGGGAGGGCTGTCAGCCCATGCAGGAACCACCTGAGCTAAAGAGAACCTCCGTGGCCCAGGGACACCCTTTCCAGGGCAAGCCACACCCCCACGGTCTAAAGGGGCCGAAGCTTTAGTGAGCCAGTGTCATGACTGGACATTTCCCTCTGCCCACTGCTGCCTCCTTCTCCCTTCCATGGGCACTGGACCCTAAATCGTATCTTGCATACTCAGCCCTGCCTCTGGATCTGCTTCCTAGAGAAGCCCACCTAGCGTGCCTTTATTATCACTACATAGATCAGAACACGGAGGCTCTGTGAGATTCGATCACTTGATAACAAAAGGTCAAAAATAGCAGAGTGGCAGGGTCTGGATTTGAACCGTCTGACTCCACAGCCCAGGTTCTTGCTCAAAGCTGTTTCTCAAAGCTGTTTCTCTCAGCCTCCTGGTTGTGGGGACAGTGAGTCATCAAGGACGCCAGGGGCACCCCAAGTTAAAAAGCACTACTAATAATCAGAAATCACAACCTGAGCCACCCAGAGGGGCCTGTTCTACCCACTCAGAACTGAGGCAAGATGGAGCGTGCACAGGGGGAAACTTGGAAGATGTACCACGCGCATCCCTTGAGAACAATCTCAGCCAGGGGCATGGCCCAATTTAGCTCAAGTTGGGACAGTTAAGCCAAGACATGTGGCCGGGAGAAGGTGTTGAAGTGAAAGAAGCCAAGGCAGGCAAGCAAGTAAATAAATTAACAGCAGCAATACCCCCCCCCAAAAAAAAAACCCTGCAAACCTCTGGAAGGGAGTGGGGATGAGGGGAAGAGGAGCAAACCCATTGACTCCTGCCGACAAAAGGCCCCGATCCAGACGATGCTTTTTGGCAGTTCTCCCCCGCCATGCCCAGAAACATATATTACTATAATGTAAATGTTTGGACTGTAACTGAGTAAAAATTGGGTGGGGCGGGGAGCTGGTTAAAAAATCTGGGAAGGAACAGAAAAGAATTAGAAAATGAGAAAAGTTCCATTGGTCCCCTGTGCTCGGGATATTGGGATATCACTGGGGTGCACAAGGAGAGGCCTCTATTTTCCTCTAGCTTTTAACCCACCAGGCAGTTGTCAACTCACATGGCAGATATCAAAAGCCAAGACCCTAGAGAAAGGACTTGAGTTATCCTGCCTTCCAGCCCCTGCCCCGCCCCCACCTCTTATGCTGCAGTTATCAACATCCAATAGTTTACAATTATTTTGCTTTATCAGTTCACCCGCTGTGTTTCCTTATACTACCCCCATATACATGAAATCATCTTTATCTTTCTGGCTTACTTCTCTTTGGGTAACCCCTCCGCTGGTTCCTTCCATTTTGCGGTAAGTGGTCGCATTTGACCTTCCCTGCAGCTGAATATTTACCCTCTCTCTGTGGGCACCAGGCTGGCGCCATATCCTAGTTACGGCAAGCAGTGCCGCACCCCCCGTTTCCTTCTCCAGCTCTGCAACCTTGTCTTAGCACCCCTTCTAATGTAAAACCACCAAGTCCTCCCCGGGTGCAGGTGTGGTATGGTAACATACACCCCTAAATCATATACAGTGTTGTCAACCAATGGTACTGCAATTAAAATAAACAAAACCCCAGCCACATCCTACGGTGGTCCTCCATTGTCCTGACGCAACCGCACGCCGAGGACGTGAGGCCGGGAAGCGGGCGCTCCTTCCCGCTTTCCCGGCTGCCTGCTTGTAACATCTCGGTTTCGTTCTCTTGACTACTAAAGCTGGGCATGGATGGCCCAGCTCCAGCCCCATTTATTAAGGACCAGGGACCTACATCCCAAGGGCGGGAGTTATGTGTCCAGATTCCCGCAGTTCAGTGGTGGCAGAGCTGGAACTGGACGAAGTTTCCTGACAGCCAGTCCTATCTTTACCCTCTGCACTTGGGATGGCAGTAATCAAACGAGCACCCACGCGCACATGTTTTATGCATCAAGGGATTCTCTTTCTCTTTCAAACAACGATAGCAGGGCCTGCCCGTGTGTGAAGGCACAGCCTGAAGCCAGGCCTCCGGAAGCTTTCTGCGCTGGGGCTGAGTTGCCCGGGGTAGCACCCTTCCACCAGGAAAAGACAAGGCTGCAGAAAGCCTTTTCCTTTGCTCATCAGTGAGAGAGCAGGAGCCTCCTCTCCTTCCCCACAAGTGCAGACCCAAAGGCCCTGCTGACATCTGTGGCATCCTTACCTACCTATCCAGTGGCCAAAAATGTCCTAAGAATCACAGACCTGTGAACTTCCCATTTAAAGAGGGGCCTGCGGGAGTGAGGCCGGAGAGCAGAAGCAGAGTGGTTCTCCTGGCAGCGCCCCCTCCACACCATGCCCTTGTTTGGCTGAGCACAAACAGGCGTGTCTAAATATAGGCGGTGAAGACACGATGGAAGGTGATGGGACATTGCCCACTCGCTTCCCCTCCAAATTCCTGTTCTTTGTGCAGACTCTGCAAATGTGTGGAGCTGGCCTCCCTCCACAAGCCATGTGGGGCCGGACAAGCCCCACAACCCCCTAAGGCAAGAGGACGCTGACACCATGGCCCTTGTGTGCATACCCACAGCTCAGCACCTCAGAGGGGTGAGGCGCTTTCAAGATGTTGAGTCTAAATCTCAGTGCCTGGAGCAGTGGGATCTCATCACTGGGCGACTGACACAAGTTTGCAGGCGCCACTTGGGGTTGAAGTATTCAAATGACAGTGGAACAAGCACTGCTGAACCAATTAGTGCTGGGCTGTGTGAGGTGTTCATAACTTGCACTGGTCCTCGCCTGATGCTGGACGCCACTGGCAGGGAAACCAATGCGGCCCAGACTGGGCTGGGGGTGAATTCCATCACTACTGTCGGTTCCGACTGCAGTGAATCAAATTCATTCTAACTGTGGGTGGAAAGAAGTCAAGAGACAAGGTGATAAATACAAATGAGATGAGGTCCGCAGATATCCCCGCAACGTGACCAGGCTTCTTCTCCCCTGCTCTGGAAATCCAACAGCCTCCTCAGGCCTGACATCCCCTGGCTCCCTCGCTGTTTCTGGGAGAGGTAGTTCTAGTTTCCACCCCCTGATGCGCCAAGGGTGTCCATGTTTCTTTGCTCCCTTGGGCTACCTGCTGGCTGCCATGTGGGAAACCCTCTTCCATCATGGTCACCCACTGAGGAAACATGGACACCCTGAGGCGGCAAGTCTGGCGTGGAATGGGTGAGGGCCTCACGTCCTAGGCAACAAGCTTGCAGCCTGAAGTGTAGGGCTTTGTTCTTATCTGCACACCTGGGCAAGGCAGGTAGAGGCGGAAATTGCCTCAGGGAAATAGGCACCTCCAGGGCAAATCCGTAGTGAGCTGGAGGTGCAACCGGGTGTGCCTGCCTCCAAAGTACAAGTGAGCAATGGGTGGGCAGACCAGGTCTGACCTGGTTACCATACTTAACTACTACCTAGAAGAGGGCCAGGCCAAGTGCAGGCACCAATGCAGGTCTGAAATGAAGGAATTTAACAACATCACCACATGCACACTCACACACACTCACATATGCACACACACACTTACACACGCCTCTCTCATCACCCAATCCACATCTAGCACCCATTTTCCATCACCAAGTTTCTCACAAGATAAAGTCTACACATGCTTGGCTGCCTGCACATTCTCTCTTTCACTCCCCCCAAGTCTGTCTCTTGCCCCCAATCACAGCACAGAGACTGCTTGGCTGGGATCACCAAGGGCCACCCAGTGACCAAAGTCCAGGGGTGCCCTTCAGTCTGTCTCCCCGGCGCACCATGGCAGCGGTCTTCGCGCTGTGGCCAGCAGCATCGGGAGCTTCATTCTCAGACCAGAACCCAGACTGACTGCATCAGAAACATGGGGGAGCAGTGTTCTGTTTCAACAAGCCCCCCACCAGGAGACTCTAGTGCCCACTCAGATGTGAGAAGTGGGAATCAGGAGTTGCCCTACTCCCCGCTGCTAGCTGCCATTACATCACACTCCACCAACCCTGTCCAGTGGCCCCCGGGCCTTCCTCCACCCTGTAAATCCCAACTTCCCTGCAGCTGTCTCCAGTCTCCTGGAGCGACCACAGCCACGCCGCGCATGTGCCCCCATCTAGGGCCAGGGACGCCACCCCTGTCTTTTCTAGCCAAGACTCCTCTCCTGAATTCTGCAGAGAATTGTCCTGGCACGAGCTTGTAGAAAAGAGGGGAAACAAGCCACACAAGGCATCACTAAGAAGCTTTGCAAAGAAGCACAGTTCCCGAGGCCTCCGGCCCGCCTGTGCCTGCGCAGCCATTTCTTTCCACAAAGCTCTCCTGCAAAGCCGCAGCGGCCGCGCTGCCCACCCGTGTCTGTGCGGGAGTCTCTTCTCCGTCTCCTTTTCCTAATAAGCCTGTCCTTCTGCAATGAGAGCGAGAGAGAGAGCGAGAGAGCGAGAGAGCGAGAGAGCGAGAGAGCGAGAGAGCGAGCGAGAGAGCGAGAGAGCAAGAGAGAGAGAGAGAGAGAGAGAGAGAGAGAGACTCCAAAGTCCCAACAACAGTCTGACCACAAGCGCATGCTTTATCTGCCCGCTGAAGGACTGATGGGCACTGGCAAGAACTCTACCTATGTTCCTTTTTTTATTGGTTGATTAATTTGTACCTAGTAAGAACAGGTCCCTTTTTCAATGCTTTCTTTAGGTGAGCAGGAGGGCCAGATACTCACACAGCAATCAGGGACCAGGAAGCTTATTTCCTGCTAAGTTGGAGCCCTAGGGGCTGAGGCAGCCAGAAAGCCTGTGTAAATCTAAAGAAAGATGAACTTCCTCATGGTAAGTCGGTCTCTGGAGAGATATTTGCCCTTCCGGAAGCACTCAGTGGATGTGTGGCCTGGAAGTATTTATTTAATCCTTGCCTCCAGCCAAAATGTCTCAGCATTCAACAGCCACTTATCTCTCGGTGCTCCTCGGAAACCCAGGGCTCCATCTTGATGACAAGGATCCTGTGCCAATTCTCTCGGCAGCGCCCCCGACCGTCACAGGACAGGAAAGGCGTGTGTAAAGAGTAAGCAACAGGCCATGCCTAGGGGCACAGGTCTGAGAAGGCACTAGGACTCTTGCCCTCAGCCTGGTGGCCAAGACCCAACTGCCCATCTTCTTCTGAGATTTCTCCTCTGATACCCGCTTCGACCTCTAGTGTCAAGGGGCATGCCCTCTGGGATGAGTGGGCAAAGGTCACCAACTCCCTCCCAATGGGACCTTCTCACTGAACTGCCTGCTACCGCCTTACTGAACCTTAGCACTGACTGACCTCAACTCCCAGAACACACTGACATCCATCAGGGAGGAGATTCTTCTAGAACATCGGCCTCACCCCATTCAGCTCCTGCCATTCTGCTGAGGCTATTACAGGCATGTGGGTGATCCATGCCCAATGATGCCCCCTCCATTGGTCATTTCAGCTCTTGGGGCCTTTATTCACTTTTGGTCACTCACACTGGCGGCTCCTCCCTGTGTGGATATGCTCACCGCCAGCCCTCCTCCACCTCTGAAGCTGAGAGCTCGACCTCTCCTTCCTGGCCATCATCTGCTGTTCTTCTGGTCATTGACTTCTCCCACTTGGTCCTTGCTCAATTCACCGCCACCTTTTCCTTTCACCTCCTTCCCCTCCATTTCACCCTTCTTCCCCTCCCCCCATCACTCAAGCAGCCCCTCCTAGCCCCCACCCGGCCGGGCACCCATCGACGCTGAGAGTGTGGACTCAGAATAAAGGTCCTGCTCCACCTTCTTCACTCTTTGGGAAGAAAAAGAAAAATTATTGTAACTTAGGGTGTCTGTGTTTGGGAGAATTAACAAACCTGTTTTGGTCTAGCCAGCCTGCTTCTACTGCTTTCCCTCCTGGGTTTATCTTCTTTTGAGGGCACACACCTGCTCTGCCCCTAGGCCTCTGGCTTGCTGCCTTGCACTGCATGCAAATGGCCAGAGGCCAGGGCAGTTAGCTTCTCACCAGCATTTCTTTGGATCTTTCTTTATCTTGTGGATCCTTCTGCCAAGTTTCCAGGCCTTCTTCTCAAAGAGGTTTCTGAACCCCTATTTCTGAATACACATTATGGGACACATAGCATCACACGCGCGCGCGCACACGCACACACACGCACACACACACACATTTAGCCATAGCCCATCATTTGAAATATGTTTATGACCAAATATCAGAACAAGTGAGTAGACTCATACTTTTGAGCCTCCATTTTCTCAAGTATAAAAATGGAGACACAGAATGCTCTTTGCTCCACAACCATCACACTTATGCAGCGGGCTACATGAGACGAGCAGACCCTACCTCCACACTCTGGGAAATAAAAGCCAGGGCACCCCCACAACACAGACTTCCAAAGGAAGGCGGCACTTCCGGTCTAATGGCATTTCTTATCATCACTCAATTTTAAATCAAAACTGGTATTAAATTTTGTGGGGAAAAGTCTTTCTTGCCTGTTAAAATTCCATCTTAACTTACTTTCTAGAAATTTTCGGAACATTCTTAACATTGGTTAAGTAAGTTAATCATGTGCTTCCTACTTGCTCAGACCGACTACAAAACTGCACTCTGGTATTGTTCCAGTTCCTCTAGAGGTGATTCCTGAAAACCGTGACCCATAGTTTGAGTCCCACATCACTGAGATCCACCACAGTGCCTTGCACACAGTAGACCCGAAGTACATTTTTGTTAAGTGAACATATATAAAAATGACTCCCTTCTTCCCAAACTATGTAGTCCTTTATTTCTAAGAGATGCTCATTTCTGGTTAAATAGTAAGAAATCAATCTCTTCCAGAAGCCACATTCGGCAGTGAGCTTTCTGGTTCGTGAGAGGAAGACGGAGCGGCAGTGCTACTCCTGAACAAGAATGGCAAGCAACAGCTGTGTGTCCATTTGTTCAACTGTCCATCCCCTCAACCCCGCCATCTATCCAGCTGGTCAGGCAAACCCCAGTGACAATTTGGGCTTGCGCAGTCCCTACTACCCTTTCTGCAGAAGACCACAGATGCTGAGCTGAATGAAGTCAACATTGCTACTTCAGCTAATTTGGCAAAACAAATCCATAAACCAGTATGTGGGTTAGTTGTCCACAGCAACCGGTTAGCAAAAACCATGAATGGCATGAGAAAAACAAGCCCTTCTTTGATTTTCTCAAGTGTTCTTATGCTGAGATTCGTGGCATACCAGCTGACTCAGGCCAGAAGACACATGGGCTATAGAGCTTGCACAGGCTGGGAAGGACGAAGGAGAGGCACAAGTGAACAAAATGCAGGCTTGGCAAATCCCCCCTCTTTTTAGGAACCATGGCTTTCAACAGTGTGTTAAATGAGCCACTACCATATGCTCAACCCTGTAAAGCATGTGGAGATGACAAAACACACTCTTGATCTGCTTTAAATCTGGTAGAGGAGTCCGGGGGTGTGAGCATCCCAAGTGGCTCAGCATGGGGCCCCACACTAGGCTAAACTGTGTCAGGCATTTGGAGGAGAACGTGATTATGGGAGATAAGGGAAGGCTTGCTGAAGAGGGACACGCAATCCAGGCTCTGAAGCTGGGTGCATTAGCGGGGACGTGAGAGAGGAGGTGCATGAGCATTTAACAGGTGCATTCGCGGTTGTGGCCAGAAAAGGAGGGGGGAGGGCACTGTCAAAAACTTGGGAGAACTAGACCACAAGTTCACAGAGTGTGCCCATGGGCGAGCAGCATCGGCACTGCCCAGGAGCATGTCAGAAAGGCAAATTCCCAGGCCAGGCCAAGACCTCCAGAATCAGCAGCCACGGGAGCAGGGCGCGGCCATCCGTTTGAACAGGTTCTCTAGTGATTCTGACTGAGGCATGGCCAAGTCTGGGAGCCCCTGAGTCAGAGCTGGCGCTGGCCCTGCTTCAACTAGCTGAGCAAGCGGCCAAAGTGGGTAGGCCCCCAAACAGTTCCCAGCCTTACCCAAGTCTGCCATTACCCAGGGGAGGCAGGAAGGAAGCCTGGGGCTTTCCTTCCTCCATTTCTTCTTTCTGCAAACTGGGGCCTCATGGGGAGCGAGAGGCCAGGGCTGCCTACCTTCTCCCTGGCGGCTCAGAAGCCACACACAATGCGAAAAAACTGACATTTCCCACTGATTTCTGGACAAGGCCCTCTCAGGCATTGTCCTCAGTGACCCGTATTTCTCATCAACAACCGGATGTTGGGAGAGCAGGAGGCAGAGAAGAGCTAAGCAGAGGCAAGGGGTAAAGGCGCCTCTGTGAGCCCAGAAGGCTGGCAGTGCCAACATGCGTCTCCCTCCTAGGAGCCTAATCCACAGCCCTCACAGCCTACACCTATCCAAATGAGAAGGTTGGGGGCAAGCATCGAAGGCAAAGACGCCATCAGAATTGCACTTTTCTTTGAATCAGATCATCAGCAAGAGCGGCAGGAATATTCTGGAAATGGTTATTGACTTCATCAGTGTGTCCCTGCAAGACAAGCAGACTGAGGCAGACTGGCTTCTGTTTCTCCTTCACCCACCACAAAGTAACGTGCAAGCTTTGCTGCTCAGTGCTCCCTGTTTGCACCATTCATACTCTTTCCAGAGGCACTGAGGGTTGCACAACCTTCTGAAATGCCAGCTTCTGGGCTGACCAGCCTACGGACGTAGCTGTGTGTGTGTACGTGCAAATTCCACGTATCAGTCAGCAGAAGGGGGCATGACATGTAAGGGCCTGACCAACTCAACAGCAACAGGGTCCTATTAGTTTCCCCGGGGAGGGGGCAGCAGGGACAGATGGAGGCGGTTGCTTGGCTGAACTTTGGGACATGCCCAGGGAATAACCCAGGCGAGGCAGCTGCTGTTGCAGTGGGCTCACGCACACCTGAATGCCCACATCATATGCCTTAGTTCAAAAGAACCAAGATGTGGTGAGTGACTGTATTGACCGGGACAGGTAAAGACCTCCAGGTAACTGACTTGCTCTGGTGTATTAGAACAGTATGTCTTAATGGTAGAATGTTCTAGTAATGAACGTTTGGAGAGAGCTCAACAGTTCTTGCTCTTTGCCGGGCATCTCAGGTCGGGAAGGCACAATGCCCAGCTCCGACTTCACACTACCGACGTGTTTACCCAGACAGCCACTGAACAGATTCGAGTGTTGCCGGGCATATGGAACACGGGCCTGGACAAAAAGCGTCCCTGGCCTCGCAGGGTCTCACAGTTCAGTCACGTACACGAGAGCAGTATTTGCTCGCCAGGCCCTAGGTTCCATGAAAGGGCTGTGCAGTCAAGGGCAGAGGGAACCTGCAGGTCTGGAAGGAGGCCCCAGTGGGCAGAGAGAGGGTCAGGGGATGGAGCCACCAGCAGGACATGCAGGGGATGAAGGTGGGCCGGTGCCCACATTTCCGGTCTGAAGGGCAGCTGGCCTTGTTCTAAAGGAGGACCTAGATGCTGGGTACCTGGTCCCCATGCTAGCCCTAAAACCCACTGCAGGGGAGGCGGGATGGGAAAAAAAAAAAAAAAAAAAAAAACACTGCACCTCCCAGCCTCAGGCCCGCTTCTGCCTGAGGACAAGAGCAAGGGCTGAAGTGGTCACGTCTCTAGGCCGCTTTGCACAGGGCAGCTCTGCCCCTCTCTCAGCTGGCCGCACTCCAGGCCCCTCTCCCGGGTCCCACAGCCACCCCACGCCCACACCCAGAGGGGAGCAGTACCTGGTATGGGTCAGGGGACCCACTGGTCTTTCAGGCCTCCTTGGGGGCAGTGCGCCCGGTCTGCTGAGAGAATTGGTCTTGGGTGGCCGTGGCTTTTTTGGTGGTATGGCAGGAACAGAAGGCTTCTGTAAGTCCAACTTTGGCTCTCTCTCTGGTCTTTCTTTAAGTCATTGTTCAGAAAGGCACAAAGGAGACAGACAGAGCTAGTGTAAATGACAGTACCTAGGTGCAGATTGCTTGTTTCCTACTTAAAAGAAGAAACCACTGACGTCACTCTCAAGGTGAAACTGGAAGGCACAGAGTCTCATTTCTCCTCAGCCAGCTCGAAAGGCCTACAGGCCGCAGCCTGCTGTTTGCCTCTGCTCATGCGGTCCCGCTGCCTGAAGGGCCTTTCTGAACACTGTCCACCCTGGAAAACTCCTACCGATCCTCCAAGGCCCACACAGTGGCCTGGCTGAAATTGACACTGTCGCGTCCCCTGCTTAACTGTGGACCTTCCCTCAAAGGCAGACTTACTCCCTCACCTGAGCCTCGATGGGCAGCCCATTATAGACAAGCTCCCCTGGGCTGGCGTGCTTGAAGCTTGGTGCTTGGCGTAGACTGCAGACCGCCAGTGCCCCAGCGAGCGCAGGGCCCACATCTGGTCATCTCCCTAGACCCCTGCATGGTGCCTGGCACACAGCCAGGGCTCAGGAAGTGACTGGTGGGTCTTAAAGGAGCCACACATCATGCCAGGAATGGGGAGGAAAGAGGCCAGCCGCCTCTCAGGTGAGCCTGTGTAAAGGGCTAGGAGCCAGGCGAAGGGGAGCATTTCAGGGAACTACAACGAGTTCTGGGTCCCTTTTGTGCGCAGTGAAACATGAAAGGCAAATTGGGACTTCACAGGTATTTCTGAGGGTCTTCAGAATCAGCGATTAGAACAAAGTGAAAGCCACACCTGGTGGCCACACTGGGCAGCATTTAGTGACCGCTTCATGCTTGCTGTCCCCGTTCACCTAGCCCTGTGTGTGTAAAATGCGCATGCCCACAGTTTTTCTGGTAAAGAGGGAGCTCCAGAGAGTTGCCCCCTGGCAGGACCCCTATGTTCACGCACAAGCTGGAGCTCTGAACACATTTTATTTGCAAACACCAACTCATGCTGTCTGTGTGCCCAGGCCAACTGGCAAAGCTCTAGGAAGCCCATCAGGTATCACGCAGACATGATGTCGCTCCCCCCACGGTACTTCGGTGGGGGACATGCTCGATCCGGGAGTGCTGGGCTCAGTTACTGGCACACGGGGACCAGAGGAGAGAGAGCGTGGCTGAAAGCAAAGGGGGAGCTTCCTCCTGCCTGGGGGGACGGGAGCTCCAGCAGCCTAGAAGATGTGAGAGGGGTGCGCGCCGACAGACCCGGGAGGCCAAGCCTCAGGGTGGGGCCGGTTCCCTGGCTTCCATGTTGTTTATGACCAGAGCTTCTGCCTTCTTGACCCCACTGTGGCAGAGAACAAGGAATCATGGGAAGGGAGGAACGAGAAGTGTGTGGCCACTTGGCCATCCAACTAGTGCAGCTGTTCACAGGTCAGCTGAGTCTGCGCATCAGTGAGCTACGGAGCAGGGAGGGCCTCACGGCCTGGCAATGGGCCAGAAGCTGCCGAGGGTCCGCCTGAGGGCCGGGCAGTGTTTGGCCATGTTCCAACACTCCCTTTACCAAAGAGCTGTCGGGACGGTACACACTCCATGGCCGGTTTTTCTCTGGCGTGTGACACAGACCTGGGACTCCACAATGAGGAGCCACGACGCGTCTTAATTGTTCACTGGGAAAGAAAGAGGCGTAACTTCTTAGGGCTCTTATTACTGGTGAAACTTTTGGCAGGCTGATATAAAATATTAAATTTCACAAGAAAATATCATGAGGCCACCCAGGAGCGCCTCCAAATAATGATATTCATTAATTCAGCATTTCTCTTGTGACTTACAAATAACTGCTTTTTAAAATGGAATTTTCTCTGCCTCCTGTTCATAATAGTAACAGCACTTTTGCCATAAAACGTGTGATCAATCAAATCTTAGACACCTAATAAAATGAGTCTTTCGGCAGCATGCAGATTTCTTTGGGGGAGACACGCAGAATGGCGGGAGCCGAATACATTCATAAAACTGACTGGGCACGATGTGCTGGGCTACATCCCTGAAAACGACACCGGTGCCCACCTTCAGTGGGCTGCAGGCACAGGGCCACTGCTTTGCCGTGTCCCCCCGATATTCTCTAACAAGGACATGTGTCTGTAACACAGCAGGCGGGGCAAAGGCCCAGCCATGACTGAAGACAAGAGCCTCCAGTCACCTGGATGGGAACTTCTCAAAGGCATATCATATCCACCCATCAACAGTTAGTGAGCACTGGGGGTAGTAGGCCTGGGAGAGAGCAGGAGAGAAACAGCAGCAGATACATCCGGGCCTTCACAGAACTTACAGTCAGCATCCTGACTTCAGGAGCCACTGGTGCAGGCTGGGCAGAGAGACCAGGATGGAAGTGCACCAACGTGTAAGGGGACTGGGCTGGCTGTTTTTCATTTGTTGAGAAATTTCTGCCCAAAGAAGAGCTATATAATCCTCTCTCCTATTTCTTTAGAGATGGGATACTTAAAAGCAATCAAAACAAAACCATAATCAACATATTCCGAGAAAAAAGCAAATTCTTTAGGGAATTCAGATTAGCCCTGGGACAGACAGCTTTGTCTCGTGCTCTTCCAAAAGTGTCAGTGAAGAATTGATTTCATACCTTTTTCTTCTGTTCTGTTAGGAAGCGTTTCTGGCCTTTCAGGAGGTATCTTTTTAATTTCATGTTTTCTCTCAGTGGTACCTAGGGGGTGAAGGAAAGCAGTGATTAGAAAAATGTTTTCTCTGTTTGTTTATTAGACACACCAGCATTTAAAATATTTATCAGGTACAACAAAGTCAATAAATTTTTCCCCCAAGTGGGCTGCTGGTATTACTAAGCAGAAGCACTCACAAACAGAGCAGATACCGTTTCTGGCCCATGTCATCAAGCTTGCCTGCCTATACGTCCTCAATTTACAAGACCACCACTAATACTTTCTGATATTTAACTCTGACTTCCTTAGGCATCAAAAGAGTCATAAGGAAGCACTGGGTGAGGGTGCAGAATGTTTATAAATAAAGTCAATCACCAAAATAGGCAAGTAAGGGATCAAATAAGGGGACCTATGAAGAAAAAGGAATTTCACAGGGGCCGGGAGCTTTAAATGCAGGAGCTTTAAAATGTAGCCTCAAAATGTTTGCTTACTCCCACCCCCACTTCATCAAGAGGTGAGATCTGGAACGTGGGTAGGCTTCTGTTTTACCCTGTGGCTGGGGTGATACCATGTGATTTCCAAGACTGGGCCATAAACAGCCATGTCGCCGATGCTGTATACTGAACTTCCATGTAAGAAGTCCTGAGGCCGCCATGCTGGGCTGGGCACTCTTGGGCCTACAGCCCCAGCCGAGCGGCTTTCCAGGGGGGAGCCCTGCCAGGGAAGCCAGACCTGAGCGTGAACAGTCATGGTCAAGTGGATCCTCCAGCCTCAGCTGGTCCAGCACCTCCAGCTGAGGTCCCAGACATCATGGAGCAGAAAGGCACGACACCCTGACCCACAGAATCCATGGGCATAAGAAGATGGGTGTCCCTGGTGGCGCAAAGGGTTAAGTCTCAGCTTATGAAGCTGTCTGCAGCCACTGAAGCAGGAGTTCAATCCCTGGCCAGGGAGATTCCCACATGGCGCAGCAGACCTCTCCTGCCTCGCCCGCTGCTCCCCTCAGCAGTGTGCTTCAGTCGATCCGCCTGATCTGTTCCCTACTCTGTCTCTGGGGAATCCTCTCAATCCCACACCTCTGGCCTACACTCCAGCTCTTGTATGCATAAATAAATAAATCTTTAAAAAGAAGAAGAAGAGTGTTGTTTCATGCCACCACATTTGGGGTGGTGTGTTATATACCAATAGAAATTAGGTCATATTTTGAGGTGCAGGGATGCGCAAAGAAGATAGGGTACGTCTCCTAAGTCCTTTCTATTTGGGTCTGTATTTCCAAATGTGCCAACTGGTTTTATCTTTACCCACATGGAGTGTGGCTGCTCCCTCATCTGGGGTTTTCATTGGTGCCAGTGGCCTCAGGCACAAACACACACTTGGAAAACCGCTCAAACACAAACTAATCACAGGTACTCCTCTAACTTACGGATTTATTTGAGTGCTGGACAAACTATATGACCAGCCTGTGGATGGCACTAAAATCACAAGCATCAGAAGCCAAAGAACTTTTAGAAAAATCCACTGAACACACTTTACCTAAATCCCCTTAATGTATCTGTATCTGATATCTGTCAATTTTATATCTGATTATTTTTGGTCAAATAATCAAACACAAGGAAATGTGATGATGGGGAAAATATGATTATCTACCTCCTTATCACAAAGCAGTTCCCAAGATCATCCAGCAGGATAATGAAGCAGCAGTGGCAAGCTAAAAGAGTAAATGCCATCTTGCTTTACCCACAGAGATCCAGCATAATCTTTGGTAAAATTGTGGTAAAAGGTTAAGAATTTGCCTATCATGCTACAATCTAGTCTCCTAATGATCACGAAGTTCAGAATCAATCCTAGAGACAGAAGGAACTGACATGACCATCTTACTACCCCAAAGAACGCAGTTCCTAGGGGACCTGAGCTTAGACCGCCAGACTCTCCTCCTAGGTCTCTTACTAGGTAGCCAAGGCCTCTAGGGAAAAGGGTCTTCAGAGAAAAGCAAATAAACAGCCTGCTTTCACTGCAGCACAATGAGGCATTTATCTGGCCTGAACCACTAGGTGGCAAAATTAAACTGTTGAATACAAAGGAGGATGGGGTTGGAGCAGGAGATGCAATTAACATCCCATTTCAAGGCTGAATCCATAATTCTCAACTACTCTAAGGGAATGTGAAAGGAATTTGGGGTCAAGCTGATTTTCTCCCCAACTTGGTGGGTCAAAAGGACTTAAAATCACTCCTTCATAAGTCTATGAACACGCCAACCTGGAAATTTATTCATACTTTACATGCTATAGAAATCATAATTATGAATGTGTAGAACTAAAAATACCCCTACTCTTCTTCTGTTTTAGTCGTTAATTTTTTTAATGCTATTTTACTACTTATTCATGGAGGAACCCCCCCCCCATAATTAGTTTTTAACAATTATAAAGAGGAGTGCTATTGGGAAATGGGAATTATCCTCCTCGTGTATGAGACTTCGGTGTGCAGTGAGTTATCAAATGTCCAAGTCTTACTCTACTTTTCAACCTTCATATTTGAACTACCCAGAAAAGGTGAATTGGACCCTTTTCAAAATTAAAAAAGAATTAGGAGGAAAAGTATTTATTGCTAGAAAAATATTTTTTGTTGGGGGCAGGGAGTGAAGTAAGTACAAATTTTGGTTAATGCCACAGGACGGACACAGAAAATTCCACGCTGCTATCCATGTATGGCGACGCCATGACCTGTGGGAAATCACCTTTCCCCAGGCTGACCCTTCATCATGCGGGGCAAGACAGTTCTTCTGTCCTCAAAAAAAAAAAAGCCTATTTAAAATAAACAGGTTTATTTCAAAGCCAATTTGGCAATAGATGGCATCTGAATCTAAGAATCTCAGGCTCTACAAAGGACAATGTAAACATATGCAAAGAGAGAGACATTTAATGTTAGTGGAAATGAGAGGTACATTACCCGCCCCTTGCTTGATGACAGGAGCCGATGGAGGAGGTGGCTTCTTGGGTCTCTGAAAAAAAATAAAGTAAAATGATACCACATGAGACTGTTGGAAAGCCTGGCTTCTCACATCAGGACCACAGACATTGTTTTCTAGGCCCAGTTTGGTCAATCCAGAGAATCACCCCCCCAAATTGAGCACAGCTCTCTATCAGATTTTGGCACCTTTAAACAAACACCAAAATAAATTCATTCTGCAAAACACAGCTCTGATGGACAAATGAAACACCATTTCCCCCTTTCTAAATTTGTAACAGCCTTCTCAAAAAGTACCGCCCAACAACAACAACAACAACAAAATTCCGGCCTGAAATCAGCAAGCACAATGGCACTCCTATGCTGAAACCGCATTTGCAATTAAGATTTAATCTGCTGAATAACCAGGCAATTCAGAAAGAGTCACTGGGATAGCTCTCAATCAGATGTCTGGGTATGGGGCCTTCAACCAAACTCAGGCTGAGAGAGCCCTGCGTCCGGGCAGGGGTGTAACCTTCTCACCTTCTCCATGCCGAGGCTGACAGGCTCTGTGTAAGGCCCCTCCCTGAGACTAAATGTTCCCCGGAGGGTGGGATGGAGTTTTCTTTGCCTGTCAGGCACTATTTGTTTTACCCTCACACCCCATCACTACGGAGGTGACAGAGGCAGCAAAGCAATGGACGACACTCATTCCCGAACTGGATCGGATGTCTCCTTGCTCACCCACGGGTAACTGCAGGTGGTTGGGCTGGACTTGGCAGATGAGTCAGAGGCCGGAGAACCAGGCCAGGGCACAATTCTTAGACACTGTTCTTGGGCAGGGGAGGGGCACCAAAGGTGGAGAGAAGTCTCCGTTTCAAAATCATTCAAGAAGGATGGAAATAGGGAGTTTTGAGCACAGGATCGACATCACGGCTGGCGCTTCCGACCTCCTGGCAACGTATACCAGTGATTTTAAAAAAAGCTCCCTGACCTCGCTCTCCTTACCTTGAAAATGTATGACTGAGCCAGTACCACAGGGACTAGCAGAAGGGACCCCAGCCCCAGCAGATGCCCTCCAGGGCTTGACACGGTACCAGGACACAGCAAGAAATGGGTTTTAAGTAAAGCCTTGATTTCACAGCCTGTAGGTTCTGGGTCAATGACACTTCAGCTCTACTCCTTACATCACTGTTCATTTTTGGACAGTATCTGATTTCTCCCCTCAGGTGTAGTCCCCGTAGTTTTCCCACCGCCCCACACCTGTGATCCATCACCACAGTCCCTCGTGCTCGTCCCTCCCCTGTCCAGACCCCTCCCCACTCCTGCATGCCCAGGATCCTCTGAACCTCCTTGAAGGGTCCATAGTGCTAGAGAGCCTCCGCCAGAAAAGCCACCACGCAGCGACAAGCCACACATGGAGTTCAGAAAAGCACAGACAACTGCAGTATGTGGTAAAGCTGAAAAAATGGAATGGCATCAGATTGCAGCTACAGCATGAGATCAACTAGGCTGCAATATACACAGGAAGAGAGTAAGACTGGAGAGAAATAAATTGACAGTGGTGACGTCTGACTAGTAGGATTATGGGTGTGCGCATGTGTCCGTGCGTGTGACCTTCTCAGTCTTTTTCTGTGTTGACTACATGCGCACAAGCTTTATGTTAAAAAAAAAACAAAAAGAAGCTCCAGGCCATCTCCCTGCATACAGGCTGCCCGCCACATGCGTCTGCTTCCGGGTCGCAGACCTGCACTGCTCTCTCCCCGTCTTGCCAGCCCCTCCTAGGTCTCCACCCCGACTCCGTCCTTTTTCTTCCTCCTTTCTTTGCCTCTGTATAAATTAGACTGGGGACAGATGTGTGTTTATCTAATGAAGTTATTGTTGAAACTTTGCCAAGTAAGCTTCCTTTACCTCAGGATCGGAGTAATTTCTCATTCACGAAGCTGCCAACACCCTGTGGCCTAATTCTTCCCAGCCAAGCCCCAACAATGCCTACCCCCGGACATCTTCCTCACTCCCTTCTGGTTTGAACATTTTTATAACCAATTTCACATGAACCTCCTCTTGCCGAGGCCCTTCCCCCAGCAACCTTGCCTTAAACCACAGGGCCCCAAATTAAAAAAAAAAAAAAAGACAATTACAAGTCATCATATTTTCCAAGATTACTGTGCAAAGAAAAAAATCCCATCACACCGTGTCAGATTCGGTGTGTAGCAGACACGTACAGTGTGACAGGGCAGAGCAGAGGGAACACTGGCGGGGGTCAGGAGGCGTGGAAGGGAGGCCCTGTGCTATCGCAGCTCATGAAAAGTGTGGTCATGGCAAGTGTGTCCTTGAACGTGGCGGAGGAGGGGGGCAAAGTTGTGAGGTTCTGTTTGGCGCCCTGGCGGCTGCGGAGGCAGGGGGCAGTGTGGACAGGAGTGGTTTCTGCGGCGTCTTGTGGTCCCCACGCTTGATCGGTGCTGGCCAGGGGCCTGCTCTGCTTATTAGCACCTTGTCCTCTTCCCCTAGCCCGCTTCGCTCTGATTCCAGCGAACGGAGCCTTCCTGGCCCCTCAGATGAAAATGACACCACATTTCTGAGTAAGATGTCTTTTCAGGTCATTCTAAAGCAAAATCAGGACCAGGGACCATGGAGCTCTAGACCGCCCCTCAATGACGAATCAAGTCTTGCCCCTGAGCCTACAACGAGTTTTGTTCTTTTACTGCAACAGGAAGACAAGGCAGTGAGAACCCAGAAGCCACCATAGTTCTTTGCTAGAGAATGTGACAGTAAAAACTCATCACAAGAGTTTAATTCACAAATGAATAGATGGGAACACATCCTTCTGTTGGGTTTTCCCCAAAATGTCTAATTGTGATTGGACAAAGGAACTGGGGTCCAGGTTCAAGTCAACCTTTTCTCTCTGGGGTTTACCAGCAGGACTGAGCTTCTGCAGGTGTGCAGAGAGGAAACATCTTCGGCTTCATTTTAGGGATTTTATGTCACAGCTTTCAGAGGACCCTGTTCTATTTAGTCTCTTTAGCCCTCCCTCCGTGGTGAAAGCAAAGCACTCCAGCTCAAGCTCAGAGGGGCAGTCTGTTCAGTTTGCAGGTAGATGCTAACAGCAGAGGTGTTAGCTCCGTGCGACCACAGGAGTCCCCTCTGCGGCTGAGCAGACTGTACATAGCTCACACTGCTGAAGGTCTAGATTGTGGCAAGTTATCTACAAAGAGCCAGTTTAAAAATGTTTATAACAAAATCAATGAGCCATCACTTTCTGATTCCTGAGAAAGCAGAGGCCGGCACGTCTTCGTCCATGCAGCGCACTTGGGCCTGTGCACGTGTGCAGCCACCTGGGTGGAGAGAGGTGTCTTGGCCAGAGACGCAAGTGCTGCCTCTCAAGGAGGTATTAGGTAGAGTTGGTTTCTGGCCACCAGCACCAGGAAGGAGGAAGGTCTAATGTTCAGGAGTGAAGGCTGCAGGAAAGCAGGAATTCTGATGGGCGCTGGCCTCTTGCATCAGCTTGCGTCAGAGCCTGGCCCAGACACGTGGTGTGCGGGAGATGAACAGAGGTGGGTGTCCCTGAGGGCCGGGCCCTTTAGAGGGCCTCTGTTAGAGGAATGTGGTAAGGCTCTGGCAGCAATTTTAGCTTGACTTTGCACAACACCGGGCCTTGGGAAGCCCGCCTGCATGCGTCCGGCTAAGTTCTCAGGCAGGGGGGTGGGGGGCTGTGTGTGCGGCTGGAGAGAAGATAGTTCCCGACCAGAGTGCTGCTCTAAGGCGCCACTTAGGAGGGCTCTAGAGGTACGTGGGGGCCACCATCCTGCCCCTCACTCCTCTGCCTCAGGAGAACCCGCCACACCTTTGAAATGGGAAGGTTGGGCTGTGCTCGGGCCGGTGGCAGCGTCTGCAAGCAGCCCCGTACCCCGCCAAGCCCGGTAACTGCCTGCCCTGGCACCGGCACAGGCGATCCCTGGGGGCTGCCACATAACCCGCCACAGGCAGGCCGATGTGGCGCCTCCTCTCCTGGCCTCTGGCCTGGAGGGCTAGATCCACGGTCTCCCTCCTGGCTCTGATGCTCGGCTTCTCCCTCAGCTCCCCCTTTGGCTCACCACTTCGCTCCACCCACCCAGGCCCGCAAGCAGGGCCTAGAAATTACATCCAGATGGAAGGGTTTGGGCCCCGCTTTGTCTAGGAAGGGAAAGCTGCCAAGGGGTCTGGCTTCCCCAGACCCTTCCCTTCACTGTTCCTCCCCATTTACATTAGCACAGACAGAGCAACATGCGCGAAGGGAGGGACAGAGGAAAAGGAAAGTCACCTTGTCACCGACTAGAAGACAGGAGAGCCCTGAGCACCAGCTGTGTTCCACGCACGCATCTAAAACAGTGTTCTCGCCAAGCCTGGTAGTTGAGACCTAATCCCCAATGCAATGATGTGTGGAAGCGGGACCTGTGGGGTGATTAATTGTGAGGTAGAGCCCTCATGAGTGGGATTAAGGCCCCGTGACAGGACCCCACAGAGCTCCATCAGCTCTTCTACCGTGTGAGGACACGGCAGGAAGGTGGCCATCTAAACCAGGCAGTAAACTTCCAACAAATGCCAAATCTATTGGCACTTTGATCTTGGACTTCCAGGCTGTGAGAAATAACTTTCGTTGTTTTAAGCCACCCAGTCTGCGGTATTCTGTTATGGCAGGTCGAACGGACTAAGACACAAGCTGTTCAGACCCATGAAGAAGCTTGGACACAGGCTCTGCCTTCAAGGTGGTTATCGCTCAGAGTGGTACAAGGTCGGCACTTCAGGCAAAAGCATATGGATGAGGCGTTCAGCTCGGAGGGTACAGGCTGTAAGTAGCAAGGGCGAGGGGAGAAGGGGTGCCCTCCAGTCCATTTCAGGGAAGCCCAGAGGCGGTCCATTAACAGGCCATACTTGGGGGACACAAACACCTTGACAAGCCCTCTCCTTACACATGAAACCACCTGGAAAACTAAATGTCAACTAAAATGTCATAGGTGAGTTTTTCCCCATAATGTTGCTTATTAGAAGCACGTATTTCCTTTCGGAAGACAGAAGCTGCGGAAATGATTTATTGGGCATCTTTGAAATTTGAATAATGATTCTCAAGCTGAAGGGGACAAGGAACAAAGGAAATTTTGACTGAGAACATTTTCATAAACTAGGCTGCCAGATGACGGGGGTTAAGGTAAGGGGCCTCCTAAGGACTTCGTAAAGAGAAAACAGAGTTCAACCTGCAAAATTCACCCATGGTGGATTAGCCATTTGTGAATCAAGAAAGCAACCAGCTCCTCTTGCTTTCACTCCTTGCTCTTCCAGCAAACATCAAATGAGGTTTCCTGTAGATTCCAGCTTCTAAGGAATCAGGTCACGGGGAGCAAACTCCCAGGGCAGCAGACCCATGCATCCCAGACCGGCTGACATTTCAGTCCTCACTGCAATTAGTAAGCTGGCAGCCTGCTCCCTTGGTAAGTCTCTGAGTTGGCAAAGGTGAGCTTGCCTCAGCGTCAGTCATCTTCAGAAATCTCTGAGGGGGGTTGCTGAGTCCTGAGGCCGAGAGACAGCCCCTCCACTGAGGAACATTCACGAAAGAAACACCTCTGAGAACCTTTGCAACACCCCCATTCTTGACATGGCACAAACTGGGCAGCGCCCTCCAGTCAACACATGCTGGGACAGTAACATCTTCTGGGCCTTGAACAGCTTCTCTTAAAAGATCCAGAGCCTGAGACTTCCATAAAACACCGCTATTCAGAAGCAATCTCTCAGAATACCTATTCTAGTTCTGTAAGTGACAGTGAGAACTTGCCTGTGCCGTTATTAAGAGTCCTCGTGCCTTGTTTTCCTTCAGTAATAATGACAGAGCACGTGGACCACCTCATTAGAGCCGCAGCAGACTTAATCTTTCCATTCTGATATTCGATTTTACTGTCAAGACTCAAAATAAACAGAAAGCCATTGAAGCTAGATTCTCTCAAAAATAGCTTACATAATTGCTCTAAAATACACACCAAATGATTAAATGGGTAACCTCTTAAGGAAAAGCCCCTAAGTGTTTCTCACCCTGGTGAGCGAGAATCTGCTGTGCACTCTCTAAAAGAAAGACCACCAGGAATTCCCAGAAGCTTCGGGGGTAACTACCTGAATCCACAGCCCCACGGAAAGTGTGCCAGTCTCAGCAGAAGGCTTCGGCAACACCTACAGACTGAAGAGGTTTGCTGCTGCAGAGCGGCCTCGTGCTTCTGCCTACCCTGAGCGGCACAGATTGCCCTCTCTTCTGGGTGAGTGACTGCAACCCCAGCCACTGGCAAGACAAGATGACATCTGCTGAAACTGGCGGCAGGATAATGTTTCAGACTGCCACTCACATAGTGCCTTTGTGTTAATGATTCTAATCATCGTTACACAGTCAGCTCGGCAAATGCCAGCTCCCTCTCCAGGCACAGCAGCGGCTCAACCGTTCTGGTGCTGCAATAAAGGCTGGTATAACAACCAATGCAAAGCTGGTTGGCTGGTTTTATAGGGCAGATGGGGATGAAAAAGGATACTTTTGAATACTTTGAATTTTCTAAAAGCTAAATGTCACATTACACAATCACTTCTTAGCCGGAGGTATTACTTTGCCTGACAGGTATGACTATTGTTTCCCTAAAATTGAGTTTTCTGCTTCTTAAGGACAAGGTTAAAAGACCTATCAAAAGATGGCTGCTGCTTGTGTAGGGTTAGAGAGATGCCTGTGGGGCACTCAACGAGCCAGCCAAGATGAGTCCACTCATCACTGCCAACTTCACTGTCTCAGTGGATGTCTTCCCTTAATACCTTACGTAACAGAGCAGAGCTTCTAGAAAAGTATGCCATGGAGTCTACTGTCTCCTGTGTGAATTTATTACCCCACTAAAATTTGACTGGGAACTTGAAGGCAGGGTGCCCTCAAGTAGGCCACCGCAGGCTGTGCCCATTTGTTAAAAGAATGATCCAGATTTGATCCTAGCCTTCAAAATCATACTACCTCAGTCAGAACCAAGACGGTAGCAAACGTCTGGGCGGACAGTGTGCTTGCGAAGACTCCTTGGCCAAAGGGAGAGGAGCGGCCATGAAGTCTTGGCATCCGAATCACAGGACCTTTCACCAGGATCACAAAGGTCTGCGAGAAGGGCAAAGAGGGCAATCTGGATGCCCCCTTACCTCCACTCCCTGGGCGAGCCCACACTCTGTGTGTCCGCAGAAAGGCCTGGCCCTGAACACCAGAGCCACTGTCCAACTCCACGCCCACAAGGGCAGCTACCACGTGCACACTTCACAGCCCATCGAACAGCTCAGCGGCCTGCCTGCCCGAGGAGAGACCCTATAAACAGAGCGAACGACGACAGAACACGAAATGAAATCACCAGGCGGCAGATCATGAAAAAATGTGAGCAATAACATGAAGAGTATATCACGCTGTGCTCACTCGTCTTTACAAATATGTTTTATAAAGCACTAGATTTCCTCTTAATGGCTATTCATCAGTCTTCTCAGACTCATGTGGATTCCAGGGGAAACTCACCAAGACACCAAGATTACGAGTGACCTGGCCAGCTGAAGCAAAAAGGACCTAGACTCAGACTTCAACAAGATGGCACAGCCCCACCCACAGTCCTCCCATACTTGTGGAAATAGTGTTACAAAGACAAGAACAGTTAACACTTTGTGTGCCAGTGCTCTTTAAATTTACCAGCCCTTGGGGCCGGCCATTTTCTGTGCCACCGCATGAATGGTATAAGCATTCAATAAAACACACACAACTCCTGAACTCCTGGATATTAAAAAAACTGTAACATCTCTCATAAAACACCTTACACTTTCACCAAAACAATGTGTAAAGCTTCTAGACTGAGTACGATCAAAGAAACAGCTCCTAATAGTTCCAAATAAATCCACCGTGGCATGAAAAACCGGAGACTAGATGAACACGTATTAATACGTGAGCGGACCACAAAGTGTTAACATGCACAGGGCGTTTACTAGGTGCCAGGCACTGAGTCATGGAATTCCTAGGCATCGTTGTGCCTAATCTTCTCCACAGTTTGCCAAGGTAGGGACAATTATTCTCGCAACTTTATAGCTGGGAATACTGACGCAGTGAGCTGGCTTTGCGCAGAGCCAGGGTTCAAGTCCAGGTCTCTCAGATGTCACAGCCTAGAGTCTCAAGCACAGCATTCTACAGATGTTTCCCCAACCTCATCCCCGTGTGCTATGGCTTTGAAACATCTATTATCTAGTCATTCCTAAATGTCAGCATCTGTTTTTCGCAGGAATGGATTCTGTCAGTGGATAACCCAACCACTGCAATCGGCATCAGTAAAAATGACGTAAGAGATGTGGCTTGGTGGAGGAGGTTTTTAGTGAACGGTGCGCTCCTCCGGGTTCCGTGAAATTTTTTCCCCTAAAATACGGTTGCCACTGGCAGGCAGGGCCATCATCCTCTAGCGCTGCTTCTGTCAGTATGCCGACGCTTCCCAAGCTATAATGTGCATAGACCGCCCGACTGTAAAACCGGATCATTCTTGATAGAATGTTAACAGTAATGTGCGGTTAATGTTTGCTAAAATGCCGGTTCTGATGCAGGTCTAGGGAGGGGTCTAAGTGTTGCTGATGAGTTCCAGGTATTGCTACTGCTGCTGGCTCACAGACCACACTTTAAGTATCAAGGATTTTGAAAACACTGGGGTACAGATTCTCTGGACCCCAAACTCAGTTCCAAGAGAGCAGCAGGTGGGCAAGAGAATATCCTTCAACTAAACAATATAAGAAAGAAACCATTAAGACACCTAACAGGTATGGCTTTAGGCTTCAAACCAATTTAACCATCTATCGGACATAACCTTGGAGGGCACCAACATCAAGCTTCTTGACCAATTACACGCATTCATCTAAGCAGATGGCACAGGAGGGTGCATGGCCGTCACAGATACTTAGAGTCCTTGGCAAACAATCCACTAGTATTGTAGCTATCCCTCCCGAACTTCAGCTCCAAGGCAATGGTGAGGGGTCAAGGTCAGATTCATGGTCAGTGACAGAGCCCCATGGGAATGAAGAGGACCTAGGCTGGGAAAGGTGAGCAAAAGTCACGCGAAGCCTGAAAAAGAAGCCCTGAGGACGGCTAAGAGCAAACTACTGCCCCCTTATGAGACACAGGGCTGCTCCCTTTTCAAAACTGCTTGTTACATCAGCAGCACAGAAACAACACACCTGGAGGGCAGCAAAGAAAGACCGGCTCAACTACAGAACAGCATCACAGAATAGATTCCCGCAAAGGAAGAGAAAGACCAGGTCCAACGTGTGCGTGCACATGCGCACACACGCGTGCGCACACACACACACAGTGCAGGATTAGCAGGCCCCACTCTGTGTCCTCAGCCTCACAAAGTGCTTTTCAGCCATTTCCACCATTGGCCACTTGACCACCCCTCAGGGTGTGCTCCGAGGGACACAGGCAGTCCACCTCCCAAAGAGAGCACCCAAGGGATCCTGCCATTTATTTGGGTGCTCTGAGTACCTTACCTTGTTTATTCAGGCCACAGCCCTAGAACAGGATCGCTGCTGCCGTGGACAGACGAGAAAGCTGAGACTTGGGAAGTGAACGGACTTGCTCCCTGCCGGAGTTTGGGGCAGTCCAGGGTTTGGAACCCAGGCCCAGCGAACTAAGTGCCAGCACTCCTCAACGGTGCACCAAACACCCCCCACCTTGCACCCCAAGCCCGTCACGGAAGCCAGGGTTCTGCCAGCATGTGGAGCGCTGAGACCGAAGCCACGAGACTTACATTCCCCTCCTTTTCAAAGTCCGGTGGGAGCAACTTCACAAAGTTATCGGGGAACACGCCTCGTCTGCCGTTGAGCTCGCCTTCCCACCAGCCGATGTCGATGCAGTCCTGGCAAACAGGAGAGCAGAGAGTGAGAAATGGGGCCGCGCCACCGGAGCGGTCTGCCACCCCTTCTGGAGAGAGCCGAGGTCTCCCTTTGAGGCCCCCATGACTGCGGCAATGGTTACGAAGACCAAGTCAGCAAAACCCCACTCAGCTGGAGAGCAAGAGCTTAAGCGTGCTGGAATTGCCGGCCGGGACGCAAGACCAGGGCTGCCTTCAGACGCCCTGAATCAGTAAGGTCTTTTCTCTTTAAACATGGGAAGGTAAGTATTTTTGGTAGGCTTTAATTTTAACGAAATAAAATTGTTTCATTAACTGCAACCGTGGCTTAGAAAACATCACCTGCACAAATGTCCTCTTTGTTTAGCCTGTCACAAAGCTTGTTGAAATTAAAAAGGGCTTGGCGACAGTCAGCCAAGCACAAGGAAAATCACACTTTCTGCAAGCTCGTTAATGCACTGCTCTCCACCTTCCCCTTTCGATGTTGATGGGGCACAGTTGTCATCATGAAAGCCCCTCCTCCACCTGACAGAACTCCAATTTTGCTTACTAAATGAATAAATCCAGCCATTTTTCTAGATCAAAGCTGCTTTGCTCTGAATAGCCCCTATTCTGCAAACGCACTCATCAAACTTATACTGAGCGCCTACTCTGTGCCAGCAGCTTGCTCGAGTTTTAGGACTCTCTCTTATCTCGTGCTCTAGGTCTAAGTCTACTTCTCCACCCCAGGGCAAGGCTCCCTGTCCTACTTGCTACACTCACCCTTGCATGGGCATTTCCCCCTGCCCAGGGTATGTACAGTCCAGGCCCCACAGTCAAGTACATGCCCTTGCGTGGAAACCTGACTCTCAAGGCTGTGATCACCAACTTCTACCTAAAGCCCCAAATGAGTGAAGGCGCGCCCCCCCAAAGCTAGTCACACAGAGGATTGTGAAGGTGCGCGGGCTCTTTCTAACCCTGAGTACGGGGGGCTCCTGCAATCTAATACTTGGACCACTGCAGGAACAGAGAGCCTCTAACTACTTTAGTGTCCAGAGATTGCACCGAAGTCAACACGAGGCCCACCTCATGTGAGAAGTAAATGACCACCCCCTTGTCCTGGCCCAGTGGCATCTGTTACAAGGACAAACTGAGCCCTTAGAGGAAAATACAGGTTTTGGAAGTGGGTCCTTGATACTAAACTCAATTCTCATCCCATCCAACATCAGAAAGGACATTTGAAGCATCAAGTTCAGATTTACCCTGAACCAAAAAAAAAAAAAAACCCAAAAAACAAAAACAAAAGACGTCCAATGTGAGAGAAGGCTTCTCTTTCTGGGTAAATGGCAATGAGGAGGCCAAGCATTCTGGTCCTGCTCACGTCACATCTGCTAAGCAATCTAGCATCAGTCTCCTAAGAAGGGGTTCATAATAGGGTTAATGGTGGCAGGACTTCATGTCCTCTGAGGTCTTTCTGACCCCCAGAAGTTAGGCCATCAATGATACCAGAAAAATTTATGAAGGAGATAGGATGTAGAATTTCTTTACTCCTAATTCTTAGAAATTAAGTCTTGTAATCCAGAAGGCTCTGCTCCAAGGAAATGTCTAATGCACTTTTGCTCCCCCTTTTCTAGATGAGTCCTCCTCATCTTCAAATCCAGCTGGAAAGTAAGCTTCAGGAGGTTGTCTAAGATGAATGTGTTCTCTTTTCTCTGACACTCACTACTGTGTTAACTTGTGCTTCCTGACATTCTTCCACAAGCATCTATCAAATGCAAATCACATCTGAGTTCCTTCTATAGGCATCGAACATAAAACATGCTGAAGACACAATCCCTAACCTCAGGGAGCCTAAAGATTTACAGAAAAAACAGACACATAAGACACGACGGCCTTTTTGAAACTAAGAGCTACCAAAGAAAATCACTGATCGCTTTTCCAAAAATCAAATGTTTTCATGTGTGAAGGGCGTGCTTATGTGAGGCCTGGACGTCCCTCCGCATTCATTACAAAGCTGACAAAGAATTATGTCCACAAAGGGTACTCAAATACTGTTTAGTGCTACATCTTTCTTTACCAGGTGTTCCCCCAGACTTTCTAAGTGCAGCAAATCCGTAAGGCACAAGCTCTAGCCCTATACAAGCAGTAACCCAAGAACCACGGTAATAAAACCTTTTGCTGCGTATGTGAGAAGAACAGTTAAAATAATTTTAATAAGCAAAAGCATCCAGAATAACTTAAGGAGTCATACACACCGCGGGGGGAAACAGTGCACGTGGCAGGATATTCTGCCTCCCCATTACAGCTCAGTGGCGTGGATGGCTCATTTCTACTCAGCTTCTTAAGGAAAACACTACCAGTACTAATCACTGAGTAGTTCCAAGTAAGACAAGGAAAGCACAAAGGTACAGCATTAGCATCATTGTTCTGATTAGTATAAGCACAAACACAAGGCAGGTGCCTGCGATAAGCACATTCAAAAAGGAAAACTGCCAGGAAGGGGAAGCGCGAGCTGCTGCAGGACAGAAAATGGCCGCGAGGTCGAGCTGCGTGGAGTGAGCCGACCCAGAGAATGTAGGCACTTTTCTCTTTCTAGCAATAGAAGCTAATTTAAGGAAAACAGGAACAATTTTGATAGCAAAATGAGAAGTGAAAAGAAGTCCTCTCCAACAAACCAGACAAAAGAACTAGCCTTTTGAAGACAGATGAATAGAGAGTTCTTTGTATGAAGGCCGTGCTTCTAGAAGCACACATTTGATGTATTTATTGAGGACCTAAAACACTCAGGGATGAAGGGAATTCAAGGGTGGGGGGGAAGAAAGTTATTGTGTCCTCATGGGGCTCCCTAACTCAGAGCCTAGTGGGAGGGGGAGACACAGTGTAACAGAACAAAAACCCCAGCAGGAAAGTGGGACCAAGAGAAGCCAGCAGCCTGAAAGGAAAGAAATAGGGCAAGACCTGAGGCAATGTGAAAAGTCAAGGGCGAGATCAGGGACCACCAGGAAGGACAGGGAGAATGGGCAGTTGTGGTCATGGAGGACAATTTTCAAGAAAGAAGGCCGTGCTTGGCCCCCAACCAAAGTGATGCTAGGTGTGCAGCAAGATGGCACCCACGGGTGACAGAGGAAGAATGGAGGGATAGGTGGTCACTGATTTGTAAGGCCAGAATGTCATCAGGGTAGAAGCTGATGTCTCCGGGGAGGATGTGGGTGAAGGCGGGTCTATGAGGCAGTAGATGATCACTGAAGAGAGTGGCAGTGTCGCCCAACTACCAGAAGATTTTAGGATGACCATATAACTTATTCCCAACCCTGGGACATTACTAGTAATTACACCAGGACCATGGGCATAACCCAAGATGATGGTCACCCCGGAAGATTATAAGATTCCACTAAGAATGAGGTAAAGGCAGTATAGGTAGGTGAGGTGATGACCTCTGAATGAGGTGGGAGTTTGCAGTGAAAAATTAGAGACCAGCACACAGATAAAAGTTTCTAGAAAAACGGTGATTAGAAATATGCTCTATTGACAAGAAAGCAGAGGAAAGTAGACGTGGACCCTTATCAAGAGTAGAACGCTCACTCTTCTATGACCAAGTCTTCAATAAACAGCTTCTCAATGCCTCAGGACCAGATATTGGAGTAAAATATATTTTTTCTTATAAAATAAAAATGTTTTTTCCTTTAAGGAGTGACTAAACAGAGCCACACATGTGCTGTGCTCCAGTCTCTTGATTTATGCACGATCTCAAGTTAGACCAGGTATCTCAGAGAGGTGGAGAGCAGAGTTGGGCCACCTGACACTACCTAAGTGACCCTCTGGGAATAACAACTCTGAGTGCGATACACAGGGAAACCTTCCGGAGGGGTAAGGAGTGACATAACTGCTGGGGCGAAGGTCATTACCATGGTTGCACAGACTGATCTTCGAGACCTTGAGGGATAGTGTGGTGGGGAAAGCCTCTTAATTAAGCTCACAAGCATCTGTCATGTGACTCAGCACCATCCTCGGGTGAACCCCCTGGCAGTGGCCCATACTTGGAAGAGAGCTGACGGCAGGGGTGCCAAGGCCTTGAAGTGTGTCTGAGGAGGGAGACTTTGCCCTGACCTCTATGTCATGCCTCAGTCTGTTCAACCCTACCAGGCGAGCCCTGGGCAACATGGTTGAAGCGCTTTGTCACTCCACAGCGTCATGGCACCAGGGACCAGCTGAGAGCCACTCCCGGCCTGCAGACTGTCAGCAGGGATTCACCAGTGAGCTCTGGTGCATCCGCCCCTAGTCCAGGCACTTCACCTCTTTAGGGAAAACAAACTTGCCATCTGCTTGGAAAATGGTTAAAACAATGAGTCAACCACCTCACCTTGTACTCCATTTTGTGAAGCACATAAAGCAACACATTCGACTAGTGTTTCTCAGGCCTGGCTGCACATTTAAATCACCTGGGGAATTTTTAAAAATCCCAGTGCCTGGGCTAAAACCCACAGCAATTAAATTGTAATCTCTGGTGGGTGTGGCTAGGAAATCACTGTTTTTTTCAAGGCTCCTAGATCCTTCCGTTGTGCAGGAATCTTGTGAAAATGCCAATCCAATGGGTCTGGGACAGTTCTGAAGTAGCATTTCTTTCTACTTTTATTTTGCTCTTCCATACATGTATATGTCCACTCATCTTCCACCAAACCACCTGTGCCAATACTCCCTGTCGCCCTCCTCTGTTCTCTCCTTCTTCACTCTTCCCCTCTTCCCTCTGGTTTTTGCTCTTCCATACATGTATATGTCCACTCATCTTCCACCAAACCACCTGTGCCAATACTCCCTGTCGCCCTCCTCTGTTCTCTCCTTCTTCACTCTTCCCCTCTTCCCTCTGGTAACCATTAAATTCTTTCACTAAGTCCAAGATTTATTCCTGATGTATTTGACCTGTGTATCATTTTTTGTTTTTTATGTTTCATAGATGAGTAAAACCAACCAACATCTTTCACCTTGACTTATTTCAATTAACATAATCCTTTCAAGGTTCATCCTTTTTGTACTAAGGATCCATTTTGCACAAAAAGCCATGGATTTCATCTTTTATCACAGCTGTGTAGTATTACATTGAGTATACAGTCCATAATTTTTTTACCCATTCATCTATTGAAGGGCACTTAGGTCAGTTTTATGACTTGGCAACTGTGAACAGTGCATTTCTAACAGGTTCCCAGGTGATGCCAAAGCTGCTGAACTATGGAACATACTTTGAATAGCACCAAATACCTAGCACAGTGCATGGAAAACATCAACTCTGAATAAATGTTGGCTGAATGAATGAAAAGATAAATGACCCAATCTTCCCCCAGGTTATTAGGCTATTTCTTCCAATTTTCAAACATCAGAAGTGAGGTCAAGTTGAACAAAGAAGACACTGGTGTAGATGAGCTACACAAAGAAAGTTTCGTCTATATGATCTGGCTTACATGTTGGTCTGTACGAAACATATAATTTATTCATAATTGTGGTAACAACTTAAGAAGTACCCCCAAAATCTAGGCTGCATTTTCTCAGATGTTGTAAGTGTCCTATGTGAGACACACAGGGATGTATAGCTTAGAAGTGTACATATCAAACCGAAAGAAGAAAATGGGTTAACCAACAGGTCCAAATGCCAAAATGGAGCATTCCACTTGGTCAGTTCTCCTGGTGGTCAGTTGTCCCCACATTCCCTAGTACCTATTTCCCAGAAATTATGCAGCATGGCTATTTTTCACAACCTTCTCTGATGACTGAGATATGATTCAAGGAGAGAATGAGTGCTGCACAATTTTAGTGTGGCTGCTAAGTGAGCTTCAGGGTGCCCCAGGAGGCCTCACACCCTCAGCATCCTGCCAGCAGGACGGAAAGCGCTGTTTAATATTTACTAATGAACGCCTTCTGCACGGAGCTTCAGGGGAGCTGTTGAGAGAAAGCTCCATGGAAGCTAGAGCCCAGGAGCACTCAGCTCTGACTCTGCTTGTTAACACCTCCCCAAGAGATGCAATTATTCTGCATGGCTGGGATTTCTGCTCAGAATTTCCAATATCCCCATAAGTCAGTTACTAAAGCAGGCTCATCAACATCACAGTTTATGAAGTAACAGGGAAAAAAAAAGAAAACTATGGTCTATCTCAATGTCAGAGAAATGTCTGGCATACCAGAGCTAATGAGGGAAGCCAAGAAACCAGTCCTAGGGACAAGCCCACTCAAGAAAAAGTCACATTCCAATGCTAACACCCTAGGATCATCAAGGCTTAGGCAGTTATTCACTCATTCAATGTGATACTGGGACCAGTCCCTGTGATAATGGAAGTCAAGACCTCAAAGAATTCACTTCGTTGCAAAAAAAAAAATTCTTGGCTTTTTGTTGGGTAGTAATGTAGAGACTTTGCTATGCTGACTTCTGACTTTTTTTTTCCATTTAACATAACTGATAAGAAAAAAATGGATGGATAACACACAAAAAAGCAGTAATCACCTCCTTTGGGTCATGCCATTATATATTCAAACATGAACTGATGCCTGAAAACTATTCAAAAATGCCCCTACACAGCTTATATAATCTTTTACAAGCTTTTACTATACCTTGCAGATTCCTGCTTCAGACATCTAGTAACTGTGATTATATGTTCTCAACAACTGTGCATGCTACATTGTTGAGTGACTGGATTTTGTTGTCTTCCTTGCAAGAATGTTGAGTTTTATCAAGATTGGCAAGTTACATGCAGGGCAGCTTGATGTGTCAAGTCTTGGTTTTAGGTTTTGTTAGGGTGGGTCTAGTTTAGCACTATCCCTATGGTTGCTTTTTTCTGGTTCTCAATTGGATGCCAGGGGTGTCCAGGAAGGTTCTTCTGTTCTACTTAGTCAGAACTCCTCCAACATCTTCCCAACACTGGTGACCTCTGAGATATTCACTCAGCTCACAGCCCACCCATCCCTCATACTTTTTTTTTCCTGCTAGGTCTGATGGAGTTTAGTCATATTGATGTACAGCTTACTATTTGCCCAAAGACTCAAGAGATCCCTACATAGACTTCTAGAGCTCTTTTTTTGTGTAATGTGCTTCTCCGTAGACCCTGTCTTGAAAATTCCAGCTACCTTGGCAGTCCTGAAATACAATTTTCATTTCCTCTATCCAATGAGTCTTGTGCTCTTTAAGCAACTCTGCCCTGTGCTGCAATTTAAAAAGCACCCCAGGCAAAAAGTCAGGGTTGATGTGGAATTCACTGTGCACTTCCTCTCTCTCAAAGACAACATCCCTGTGCCAAGTTTTTGCTCAGTTCTTAAAATAACCCTACCTCGTATATTGTGTCCAGCTTTAGAGTTGTCTAGAGCAGGAGGGAAAGTCCATTACCTCTTACTCCATTTTGGCCACAAATAGAAGTTACATATTCACTTTAAAAGATTGTTTCTTTAATTAGAGTGAATATATTTTATTCTAGATATAATAAAACTTGAAGTTCTATCTTTAAAAGTTTGAACTATTTCAAGGCCTAATTCCCCAAAGAAGTCCTAGAGAAAGAATTTTTGAAACGAAGATACATACAAGAGTTTTTAATTACCCTGGAGTTTCCTTTGCTAGTCATATGTACCTTTCCCTAACAAGGCAGGTATTCCCTATGGAAAAGCAGAGTCACTGTGAAACATCTTTATAAGGAAAAGTTAAATGCATTCAGTAAGTTAGTGCCACCCGATATCATTCAGTTAATGGCACACATATACAATAATATTTTGAAACTGCTGGAGGCCCTCTGTGGAAGTCATCAGCTCAGAGGGAGGTTCGGATCACATAAGGTCCTTCCCATTCACCCTGGAGAGCTGAGAGCATCACTATCCTATACTCCTAAAACCCACTCATGGCACATGGGTTAGGAAATGCTACAGAAGTAACCCAAGAATCCAGATGCCACTAAGAAATGAGGAAAAGCTGAAGCCAAATCTCAGTCCCCTGAAAGAGAACAGAGCTTCCACGGGCATTGCAAGATGCAGGCAGGTATCAAGAAGGTCCAAGGGGATTTTAACAGGAGACAACGCAGAGCAGAAGTCCAAAAGCCTCTGCAGTCACAGCCTGTTTCCCCTCTTAAAAAAGGATGATTCAATCTGGAGGCTCTTCAGAGAATAGCACCCAACAGCTACGTTGTGTGGCCAACCCCAGTGTCTCCATTCATGTCCGCCATCTTGTGCAATTGTGTGTGGGACATGGCCGGATAGTTTCTACATAACAAACAGACCAGAACTGCTCCCTGATTTCATCTGCAGCTTATATAACCTTAAGTCTCAGGAAATGGTTATACTTTTGGCCTTTTTTCTAATGGAGAATAAAGACTTTCTACTCCTATAAATGCACTTCAAAACTCAGTAACCACATGAAAAGGAGATGCTTGCAGAGAGGGCTTTTCCTGTTTGTTTGTAATCTCATTTTAAGGCTGACAAGTGACATGAACCACATGAGGCTACATAAACAAATGCAAACCATGAAGGTGGTGTTTTTACATTTTTTTGTCCATTAAAACAGAATCAAGTATGTGAAGTTATGTCACAGTATGTTTTCATAGAAATTTTCCATCTTCTACTTCTTAGGTTGTTTACACTGACATGACCACTTAAAGCTAAATTTTAAAAGCTATTGCTAATGGCACCTGCAACTCATCCAAAGCACATTGCCAAAGGCACCCCTTTCCACTCAAGGACATACAGCCTGGAGCTGAGCCTTTCTTTCCACTTAGGTTTAGAGAACGGTATTGATTCTGTATCCAAATACATGACTTTCTTCAACTGAAAGGATAGTAGATATAATAAAAAAATTGACAAAGACACTGACATTTAGAAAGCATCTTTCATAATGTTTTAAGAGATTTTCTTAGCTCCTGCACCAGCTCTAAGAGATACAAAGAAAGCTGTAAGGATGAAGGTTGGGGAGTATCTTCATTTTACAGATGAGCACTGGGAAGGAACAAGAGGTAAAGGACAAAACTGTGATCCTTATGAAGGTCAAGAACATCCAAGAGAGCTACAGCAGCTCCTGGTTCTGAGTCCCGACCTTCTATCTCCATTCTTCATCAGACAAATCTACATTTTTAAGTTTTTCTATTAGGATAACTTACTACTTTGCATAAACATTTGTTTGGGGTCTTTTGCTCCATACTCAGAAAATTTAGCTTTTAGGCCTGTGCAGTGAATAAAACTCCAATTCCCAAGTAAATCCAGGCTCTTGGGCTGCTCAGCTGAGCACAGGCCTGACTGGTGGCTTGTTGCTACAACGGCTCATCACCCTGGGCACAGGGACATGGGGGGGTGGGGGACAGGGAAAGGCTCGGATATGGGGGAGTCTTGGCCATATAATACAAAGGATATTCCCAGGAAAACCAAAAATAAAACTGAATTCCTTGTAATTCACTCAACTATTTATCAGCCATTTACAAAAACCAGCCTTCAGACAGCCTTGTAAGAAAAACAGGCCAACCAATAATATTCTCCTAATAACATCTTTGCAGACCAAAAATGTATAATTTTGCCAAAGTCCAACTTAGCAGTTTTTTTTTCTTTCATAGGTTGTGCTTTTGGTGTCACGTTTAACTCTTTTCTCCTATGTTTTCATAAATAACTTCTGTTTTACATGTTGATCATGAATGCTTACATTCACGTTTTACATGAATGGGCCATTCTGGGTTACCCTTTTCATGTTTTAGGTTTAGGTTAGGGTTCACTTTTTTCTTTCTTTTTCTTTTTTTGTCTATGAATGGCCAATTGTGCCAACACCATTTACTTAAAAGATTATCCTTTCTTTCTTATATATTCGTTGTGCTTTTGTTGAAAATTAATTGGCTGTATTTTTATGGGTCTATTTGTAGACATTCTATTCCAGGGGCCAGCAAACCGCTGCCCGTGAGCCAAATCTGGTCTACTAGTATTTCCGTACAGCCCACAAAAATAGCTTTTATATTTTAAAAAATCAAAAGCTTACTATTTCAAGAAATGAGAAAATTATACGAAATTTAAATTTAAGTGTCCATAAATAAAGTTTTATTGGAACTCAGCCACACCCACTCATTTACATGTATGACTGCTTTAGCAAAGTTTTGACAGAGACTCTAAGACCCATAAAGTCTAAAGTATTTATTCTCTGGTCTTTTGCAGAAAAAGTTCACCATCCTCTGGTGCAGGATATGAGGAGCCTCATGTACATTCACACAGAACCTCAGTGACTCTCCGAATGCCACTTTAAAAAAAGTACTGTAAGAAGCTTTATATAGAACCTCTGAAAGCCCTGAGGAAGAAGGGAAAGGAATGCATTTAATAGCTGACTACCCTTTCCAGCTAGGACTGAAACATAAAAGCCTTAAGTAAAACTATAGTTAAAAGGATGAATATTATTGCACTAATATTTATTTTAATGACATTTTTCTTAAGTACCTCCATGAGTCATAAATTAAGGAAAAGCATTTATAATGTGAAAGATAACAGCCTAATGTCATGAATATAAGGCATTTTTATAAAAATCAATTGGAAAATGACACATAAAATTGTCATTTTGAGTAATCATTTTTTTAATGCAAACACTTATCAGATTAGTAGAGATTAAAAAGAACAATAATATTTAGGGATGACAAGGATAGGGAAACAGTCTTATACACTCTCGTGGGGAAGTGACATTGGCACAGTCTTTTAGAACATCACTTAAATGTCTCCAGAAGGCACTGAGGCAGCATGACAGTTAGCAACTTCTCTTCAGGAAATAGTAACAACCATGTCTATTCCAGACATCCACCGTGAGTGTGGCATTCTAACTGCATTCCTTACTATGCCTCATTTAATTTTTATAACACTAGGAGGTAGTTTCTATGATCAGTTCCATTTCACAGATGTGGAAACTGAGACATAGAGATAGAGCAACCTACCCACAGCTGCACAGTAGAAAGTGACAGAAGTAATTACGCACCCATGAATTTACAAAGAAGGTGATGACTACATGCAACGTGGTCTAAAACAGGGTCTAAAACTGGAAACAAGCTAAATATAAAAGAGAATTGTAGTACTCCATACATTAGTATGCTAAGGAACCTTTTTAGCAGGCTGCTGAAATTGGAGAAAGAGAGATGAAATAGCATATATATGATCTTATTTTTACTTTGAACTATAACGATGTGTGTGTGTGTGTGTGTGTGTGTGTGTGTGTGTGTGTGTGTGTTAAAAAAATCTGGAAGAATATAGCTCAAATATTAAAAGAGGTATTTGAAGGTGTTAAGGTCACAGGTTTTGACTTTTGTTTGTATTTACCTATTTTTCTGTTTTGTTTTCACTTTTTCTTCTTTAAGAGTAAGTAGTGTTCACAAAATTATAAAGTATTATTTGAAAGTGCATCCCACATCATTTTTCATCTTAGAAAAGTGTATTTTAATAAGACGCAAATATGAATGTAAAGAGCAGTTGTATACAACTATAATAAATTTACTTTCATCCTAAGGAGAGTTAAAATAAATGATTAGGGGATTTTCAGGGAAAGTACTGACCTTAATTTCAGGACAGTTCAATATACCATGAAAGAACTTACTGTCACTGGGCATTTGTCATTTCTTCTTCCAATAATAACTTATAATAGCAATAACTATAATTTACCTTTTACATTTTAAAGCATTTTCAGCCATAGCAGCTTAGTTTATCCTCACAACAGCCCTCTCAGAATAACACAAATAGAAAGGTTTGACGTAGGAAAAAAGAAGAGGTTCTCTAATGCCTTAAGACACCTGCAGATTTTCCTGTGTGTGGCAGGAAAGAAGCCTCCCTAGATGTGGCCAGGATGACTGACATCCTGCCACTAAAGCACAGCACTCTGGAGAGAGAGGATATTAGGCTGAGCAAATACAGGATGTCTTTCAACAGTGTTATGCCATTTGCGGTGGCACGTAAAGCTGAAAATTTGCATCCCCTGCAAACCATCTGACTATGAAAACTGCAATCGGGATCATCAAAATTTTGGGGTGGCACTGTTTTGACTGTCTACTGGTAAAGGGAAGACATTTTCTCCACCCCCAAGCCCTGTGTTTAGGCCCCTCACCTAATTGATAACTGTGCCTCTGTGACATAAACAAGCCCGGTGAAGTGGCATCTTGATCAAATGCACGTATGGCGCCAGGATTCTTCTCAGCCATCCCACCGCCCTTGTTACTTTAAAGAGGAAGACAAAAGAGCAGCAAACTATACTCCTTGGGATTTCTAATGCGCCGAAGAGGAGGTATGTTATGACTTGTCGTGAGAAAGGACATACGGAGTCTAACAAGACAGACCATACTGCAAGACACATACCCTCCGACATAAATGAGTCATTGCTGAACACTGACATTTTCCAAATGTGTGTAAACCCAGATGATCCCAGACCTATGCTTAACTTCTTCATTCACCATAAAACATGTCCTTTTAATGGGCCTGTCAGCATGTCATCATTTCAGGGTGACACCTGCTAATTTACTCCTCACCCTTGAAACCACATTTAATCCTAGCATTTTAGCTCCACTAAAAGCTTCAGCAGTTCAGAGAGAAGGGTCAAGGCCAGAAATCTACTTAGCTGACCACCTTTCTTATACCAAGCTGACGACCTTTCTGGAGAGCCCTAGAGCCACTTCTCTTTGAGAAAACATCCTTTCTTCCTGTGGGGCGGAAAGACAGGAAGTCTGAAGACAGTTTTCTAGTGAATAAATGTTTCAATTAATGAATTAATGGGAGGGTGGGAGGAAGGGAAAATAAATAGAACAAACAAAAGAACATATAATCATAGAGCGACTTCGGAAGGAGCCCGAGACGCCGCCTTCCCACATCCTCTCCGTTCCCCCTACCCCCAGGCCTGTCTCTCTGTAACAGTCAACAGAAAACTAAGTGGCTGGAGAAGAAAAGCGCAAGGCAAAGCACAGTGGGCATGGGAAGAAAGCAGAAGAAAGACGTGGAAGAGGAGGGCTTTGGGCACAAAAGGAAGCCACAGTAGCCCTCGGCTGAACTCATTGTTTCCTCTGCACTGACTACATCATTTCATCTGGGGAGAGGCAACATGAGGATGGCAAAGGTATAGATGATGTTGAACTGAAGAGAGCTGAAGCATGGACACCAAAATGCAAGCGCTAGAAACCAATGGTTGGGGTAATGCCAAAGTAATGATGTTTAGCTGATAAAATCATGTCTTTTATTTCAAAAGAAAACCCCACTGTGCTTGTCCTAGATATCCAGCAACAAGGGATGACTCTGAAGCAGGCAAGAGACACCTCTGGCGGTCCCTGGGCCCCACCATCCACAGGTCTCCTGCTGTCCCACAGGAAACACAGCCAGTACTGCCCTGCCCAGAGCCCAAGTTCAGGGCCAGGAGACACCCGTGCCCTGCCTCTGTCACTGCCTTACTGGGAGTCCCCGGGCTTTGGGCCTCTGTTCCTCCTTTGGAATCTGAACACCCCCAGTCCCATCTCACTCCCAGGACTGCTGTGAGGATGAGCTCGGGGAGACCAGTGAGTAAAAGGAGTGGCAACGAGGGCTCCCAGGCTCTTGCTGCCAGCAGCCCGGAAGGGTTCTGGGAAGCTGGAGCCCTGCAAGATGGAGTTATTACTATGAGGTAGAGAGGAAAGAAGCTGGCTGAGCTAGCAGTCAGCCGTCACTGCAGGGCGAACTCCAAATATTTGGGGTCTCGGCTCTGTTACCTCCCTAGAAAAAGGCGAAACACCCATTGAGCACTTTTTTTGGTAGGGGTCACTTTAGACTTCTCCCTTTACCTAATCCTCCAGGTCTCCTCTTACTTCAAGGTGCACCCACTGGTGTCCCTCCCTGAACACCAACAGTTGAAGCTGTCTCCTTCCCGTTCTCTCCATCTCTACCACTCCACAGTTTTCAGTAATAATGTCTTTCTTGGTGTTTACCTTGATGTCAAATAGGCTCATAAGCATAAGAAATGGGGGCGTTGTGTCCTCTTTGTTAAGGGTCAGAGGCACAGCTACTCAGGAAAGCCTCTTCAGAGGAAACGCCTAAAGATCCTAGTTTACAAAGGAGTCACATGGGAAAACATTGCCACCCAGGTTAGGGGAGGCTGTGGGGAAAGGGCCACTGCTCTGAGGCCAGGAGGCTGTCAGCCAAGGCCAAGAGCATTGTCCCTCTTGGCAGCTGGGCCTGGGCAAGGCGCAGTCGGAGCGTCTCTGGTTAGAAGGCAGGCCCAGAGGCTTTCAAACACGCTCTGGGCACAAATCTGGAAGGCAGGGGTGGGGAAGGCGGGAACACAGACGAAGGCGCAATTTCTGAGTAGACTGGAAACAAAAGCTTAGCGCAGGTATGTTCTGCAGAAGCGGAAATGTTCCCAAACCCACAAGACTTTCTTTATAAATAAACTAAAAAACAAGGCTTGCCGGTTGCCACACTTCACCTCAGTTTCCAGGGACACAGACAAATAGTTCAGGTCTCGGCACATCATTCAGGAACCGTGGAGGGCTTCTAGGCACCCACTAAAGTGTCTGACTCATTTTCTAGAAAGCTTCATGAACTGACTGACAACCTAGGGCTAAAAATGAGGGTAACGCCCACCCTGTGACTCCCACCACAGCCCAGAAAAACAGGGCAAAGGGAAACCACCTTAACCGGCTAGAAAAGGAAAAGACTGCTGGAATTTGGGGTAAATCAAGATCCTTTACAGCAAAAGCAATAATATTTAGCAATTCAGGTGGCTGATCTCAGCTTATTCATACAATAAAGCAGCATGTTCAAATGTGTATTAAACAAAGCACAGTGAAACTGCTCACTTTACAAGAGCGACAGCACACAAGCATCTCAGTGAATGCGCGACCCCTTCGCTCGGAGCACGCGGCAAGAATTTTGTCATGTCAGCAGGTCTGAGGCTCGGACTCCATTCTTCTCACTTTCAGCAGGCAAAATATTTATGGCATGCTTCCTTTCTAAATTCTTGCTAAAATCTTATCCGTTGTGCATTCTTACCTATTTCAGGTAGAGTTTTCACCTATTTCCTGTCAAGGCATTCCAGCCCACCAGCACACCGGGCCCACCCACGAGAGAGCTCTTCCATGCTCATATGCAAGGTGAGAGAAAGCGCGATCAAAGGTGAAATGACAACTCCCAGCACACCCCGCAAGAGGCACTTTAGACACAGCATCTTAGTAGCCCTCACGGCAGAGGACCTGAGGCTCGGGGGTAAGCCACGTGCCCACAGACACACTGCCAGCAATGGCGGAGCCGGGCTCCCGACTGGCTGCATGGAGCTGCTAGTCTGCGTGGGACTCGTCGTTTCACAAGGCGCTTCCAACAAACCGGATGCTGGGTCGAGGTTGGAAGACATTTTGTGGTAATAAAAGTCAAAACCTGCGGAAGTACAGGCTAGCAAGAGACCTGATTCCACAGAGCATATAAAATAATAAAAACAAAACGAGAGCGTATAAGGGACTTGCTTTAAGCAACAGGCTCAAAAAGGCCCTGAGCGCACGACGCCGAGCGGCCTGTGCGCAGACACTAGCCATGTTACTGGTGGAGAAAGCGGCAATGTCATAGGTAGGCAGAGGGCAGCCCGGGCACCAGGAGAAAGGTCTGGGTCAAGTCAGAGCGGATGTTTGAGCAGGATGGGGAGGTCCTGGGGGTGTCTGCGTAGAACAGCGATGGGGGTCAAGGCTACAAAGCCAGGCTGAGGCCAGAATACCTGGGCAAGTGAATGCCAGAAAAATCGAGCAGGGTCTCACAATCAAAGAGAGGAAGTTCTGTTGCCAAAGACTTCTGTTGGCATAGAGGGGTTCCATGGGCCCAGGACTGTCACGGGATGATAAAAAGAAGTGGCTGGGGTGCCTGGGGAAGCATCCCTCCACCCTTGCCACCTCAGGGCTCTCCTCCAGAGTGGTACAGTGGAGGACCCAGGAGGAGGGAGAAAGCAGAGAGGAGGGCTGGCTCTCTGCTCACCAGCCCAGCCTGGGGAGGCGTGGATGCCAGTTTGGGCCTGGCCCCTCATGGGTGGGAAGCAGCGGGGACTCGGAAAGGCAGACCCCTCGGGTGGTGGTGTCGCCGGGCTTGGGGTTGGCAGAGCGCAACCAGGGGGAGGAAGTGTAAAAGTGATAAGGGCACTTGAGGCGTGAGGAGCTGCAGAATTATTCAAGTCAGGTCGGAGGGCCAAGTGCCCAGGCAGGAGAAGTGCCCATACTGCAAACACAGTATTATTATCTGCAAGTTGCCTCATCCTCTCTAAGGGGCCCTGAGAGCAGGGCTCTCGAATGCAAGCCTCAGGTCACTCCTGGGAGCAGCCTTCCGCCTCTGCTGCTGCTTGCCCCCTGTGGTCTGCACGGGAGCCGGAGAGAGACCCTTTCTGGCTGAGCTCTCTAGGCAGCTGCACTCAAGCTGGGAGGTAGACACGCGATGGTCAAGGTGAATGTGCTCTCATCGTTAGTATTCACAGGACAAGGAGGGAATACGGTACGCCACGGTAGAACCAGATGCATTCAGAGAAGAGGTCATCCGTGGTGCATTTTTCTTTTCCCCAAACCTTGTTAAATATTATCCACACATCTGGTTTTCAATTAAAAAGTGGCTGTCCCCCTCCAAACAAAACCAGAAAAGCCCACCCCATCGCAAAGAATGGCAGTGACTGAACTTCTCTGGTGGCCTGCTCTTTACCAGGTACTTGCTCGACCCTCCCCCTGAGCAGTTCGCCCCACCCACAGCCCCCACCGACTTGCGGGTTCCATTGCTGTGGTTTTGTTACCTGATGTTGACTGTGGTGCAATATTTTGAAAGAGACCACATGCACTTAACTTTTATCATAGTAATGGCTACAGTTGTTGCATTTTATTATTTGTTATTACTGTTAATCTCTATTAATTACCGTTAATCTCTGAGCCTAATTTATAAACTGAACTTTATCATAAGCCTGTACGTCTAGGAAAAACATAGTCTATGAGGTTCACTACTATCCTGCAGTTTCAGGCATCCACTGGGGGGACTTGGAATGCATCCCCATGGAGAAAACCTAGTATCTGTGCTAATTATCAGCATATTTGTATTATGCTTTGCGCCATTTAACCACTTCCCAGTTCTGAGTGTTGGGTGAAGGGTCTAATTAAAACTAAGGAAAGCACCCTGCAAAGGGGGCAGTGCCTGCAGCGGCAGGGGGGTGGGTGGTGAAGGAGAGAGAAGCAGCACCGCTTCCCTAGCAGAACAGGGGCAGCCTTGCCCCAATATCCTCTTGCCTCATCTAACACCTGCAGAGGTTCACTGAAGTCAGTTCAGGGAGAACAGTCTATAGGTAAAAAGATGGAAGCGTTCTTGGGCAAGTAGGGAATAGTTTGCTATTCCAGGAAGGCGCCTTTAGCACTGCCAAGCGTGCCACTTTCACAGAGGGGGTGAGAGGGCTAACACTCTCCCTAAAATAATCTGACCTCTGGCAAGCTACTCAACCTCTGGCTAACTTCACTGACTGGCGTCTTTGGCTCAGGTTCTTACAACACACAACCTGTATGGAAATTTCCTCAAGGATTATAAAGGTTATAAAGGTAAATCCTACCTATCACTTAATAGACAAATTTGGGGGTGGGGGTTGGGGGGACAGGCCACACCATGGTCCCCCCCTCCCAGTAATGGCTAGAGGCAGTCCCCTTCCCTGCACCCTGCACCCTCTCCACCCTGCCAACGCCTCCCAGCGCGGGAGCACAGGATCTCCAGTCGGGCTTGTGATAGGGAATTAAAGGTTCCTGCCATTCACCCAGATGCAAGAACAAATCCACCCTACACATCTTAAAGATGGGGCAACTTTTCACTGCGTTTGACCATCACACGACTCTGCACTTCAGAGAAAAGGCCTCTATTCCTGAATCACTTCAACAATGCCTCTCTCAGCCACCTACTTGGTGAGGGCTATTACACAAAAGCACAAGCAGTAACGCTCCAGATCCTGTTAAGCTGCATCACTTTGCACGGATTTTATAGCTCCCTGTCTGTTTACAGGACTCTGCCTGTAATGATAATAAAATCGTCCAACCTTAGTCCAAACAAGACACGCAAAATTCTCTCAGGCTCACTACCTATCTTTGATCTCAACGGCAAACATTCTTCCAGCGTTCTGCTGAGCCGTGAGCTGCCTTTTCAAGCCCCTCCTAACATAACTCCTCCCAGGGAGCTCTGTGCCAAGGCTGCTGTGGAGAGTAGGGTCTCCGGCCAAGCGGGCCACCTTCCGGGTTAGCTCTTCTGGGACGGATGTCTTCTGCAGGACCATCGGACCTGCAGCTAGCTCCAAGGCAAACAGAATCTACTCAGTTTTCAAGTTCATTATTCACCTGGACACACTGAACTTAGCCTGATCTAGGGGAAAGACAGAAGTGTCTTCGTCAGGAATTGAGGACCACGAAAAGCAGGTGTTTCGGGAGCTAAAACAAAAGGCTTTATTCAGACAACACCCCAGAGCGAGTCACAGCTTAAAAGGCAGGCAGGAGCTTTGTTTACCTTATTGATGAGAGTGACTATATCCCCTTCTTTGATTGTCAATTCATCGTCATTCTGTGCCTCGTATGGGAATATCACTTTGCAGTAATCCTTGGCTGTAAGAAAATAAAAAACACCTTTAAGATACTTGATCTAGAGAGCGGACCCAGGAGAAGATGTTAACTTCTGAGAAAAGCACAAAGAAAGGGTCAGCCTCAGAAAACTACCTACGATGGCTCATTTTTGGCTCATGCATATTTATTCTTATCCTTGTTTCCCTCTCCCCCTGCTCGCCCCCCACAAATTACATGCATCATAAAGTGCCTTTGAAGGCTCTGCTTCTCTCAGGCAGAAAAGCAAAAAGGTTTCCTTGGTCTCAGGAAGATATTGGATTGTTGGAAAAGTCATGACACATTTTTGCATAGAAAACAGAAAAAAATATATCATGATTTATCCGACAATCCAACAGAAATGTCTGTTTTGTTTTCTTTATTTTTATACGTCATTTCATATACTCTTCAGGTATAAGAATAAGCAGACATAATCCACAAAGATCAAAAAGCTTAAATTTGGCCCTCATTGCCTCCTTCCACTATCACTAAATCTGAAACCGGGTATTTGCATATGTTACAAGGCTGACACAGTACCCAAAACAATGAAAGAGACTGGCAGTGGTACAGCTTAAGAGACAGATGAAGGTGTGTTTTTACGTCAACAAAAGTCAAGCATCAACAGTCAACAAATACTATCCAAATGTTCACACACACACACACACACACACACACACACACACACGTGTGTGTGTGTGTGTGGGGGGGGGGAGGATAAACTTGCACAAATATGTCCTATGATCTTCTATGTGGGAGGCTGCCTGATCGTAGAGGGGCCACTCATCAGCAAGGACAGGCACCAGCTCTTACCAAAGAAGGGAGAACACTAAAGCCACTCAAAGTCAGTTCAGGGATGTCTTGAATTATATGCTTCCAAAAGTCTGTCTGATGTTAAATCTCTATTTGCACAACAGCCCAGCTTCGAAGAATGAAAATACTTGTAAGATATTTGGGAAATCAAGATTTGAAAAACTGGAGTTTGATGACTCAGGACAGAGGTGGCAAGAACGAGTCTTCAAGAGAATTAGTATCTCCTGCAACAGGCATTTATTACACTGCGTCTACGTCAACAATCCTAATGGCTTTCAATGGCTTAGCTATTTCCTAAGGATTAGGTCAGTTCCTGCAGAGAGATCACAATCTAGAGCAATATACATAAGTCTCAATTATTCCCAGTACACTTTGTATCACGGAAATGTGTTTTTTTTTATTATGGTTAATATCACATCAATCAAATAGTGATGTATAAAGTAAAGGCAATAAAAATCTCTAATAAAGACAAACTGTGGTCTAAGGTTGGTCTAGATAGGATGAGGGGAGGAGAGATGAAACAGAAAGGGAAAGAGAAAGACTCATTTTGCTTCTGTAGAGATTTTTTTGTTTTCTGCCCAGTGGTTTGAAGGTATCAGTTACATCTCCATCCTGGAGTTGGAAACCTCCATCTTAAGTAGTCTGGGCCCCTGACACTTTCGCTCACTAACCTGTGCTGAGTTCCCAAATCCCACCCATCTCAATCGCCTAAATATTCCTCTGTCCACATAGTTACCAACGTTCCATCTCTTTTAAATTAGTAACAGAAAACCTCTCAAATTCTAAATCTGCCAAACATTCTAAAACGAAGGGAAAAAGTTAAGCATCTTTAAATTGGATAATGACAGTTCCTTACCAATTTTCCTATTGCCTATGCTAGTGAAGTATGACTACCCAACCTCAAAACTTACAACGCTGAAACAATTACAGCATTATTGAAAAACTGTCCTGCAGAGTCCTACTTTAAGAATAATTCTTCGGACGGAGCTCATGAAAGCATTTCACAAAGAACAGCAGCCACCCGTGGCCATCAAAGAAAAGGAACAAGTCGTGTGTCTATTCCTTTCCATCAAATCAAGTTCATTGAGGGAGGCAGATTGTTGGTTAACTCCCGGCAGTCATTCCTCACCCCCACCCAGTTCACAGAACACAAACATGCTCAGGCATCATCTTCAGGAACATGGGCCCCTCCCACAGCCTGAGAGATGAGAAAAATACATCTAGGCAGATAACATAAATCTCACTCTGCTCTGCTGATGATTGGTTTAGGGGTGAGCAAGTAATCTCCCTCTAGCCAATGAGACATGAGAGAAAATCTGCTGGGGGTGGAGGGGAGACTGTTAGACTGTGTTCTAGGATAAAAACAGAGATGTGACAAAAAGAGTTGCCCCTGCCTTCCTGCTTGTAGCATTGTTTTGTCCTTGTTGGAAGACGGTCTAACGTTTGGTAGTGCTGTAGTCATATTTCATCTGTGAGAGGAAAGTCAAGAAAATTACAGAGAGGGAGGCTCTCAGCCCTCACACTGTTGAAATGTCTCTTGAATTAACCAGCTTGGGGTGGGGGGGGTCTGTCTATGGCACTCTGGCTACCCAACTTAATAAGACTCTATTGATTACTTCTACTTTAGGGTCAGGCAGGAATTCATTACCACAGCAGAAGACACCCTGTCATGAAGGAAATTGGTATTAGAAGAGACTTTGATTTACCTCCTCTAAAATACCTGACTATGATTTGCCTCACCCCCCCTCAATAAAAGGGTCTTGCTATAATCTTTGTACATCTTTTTCATCCCATATCCCCAAACTCTTCCTTTGCTACCTCAGGACATGGCCCAAATAAGGGGGTGAAAAAATGACTGGTATTAACTTGTTACCAACTTCTGAGAAAACATTTACAAGAAAGTACTAGCATGCCTTTAAAATGTTTCACAGAACCATTTTGTTTTATGTTCACAGTTTCCCTATAAGCTAAGGAGGGCAGGAATCACCCCGTCTTTTTTTTTTTTAAAAAAAAAACAGCTTTAATGACTTAATACCATAAAGTCACCCATTTTAACTGTACAATTAGAAGAATTTTAATTATACAGTTGTGTGACTATCACCGTAACCTAGTTTTTAAAACACTTCTACCACATATTATGCTGCTTTATGCATGAGGCATTAGACAGAGTTATCTAGAAAGCACCAATTTAGGTAACAGGAACAGATAACGGCTGGTGCCAGTGGCTACCGTCAACTACTACTAGCAGTGAAGCAGGTTCCCGTGTCATGTCGAGGGCCTCTTTGCATCTTCAGAACCAGACGCAGCTCCCATTTGTTGTTTTTTACGACCCCCTCCTGATACCTATAAAGGGGAGGAAAATCAGAGGGACAGAAAAGTAGGAGAGGACTCTGGGTCAGGACTGGGTTGGGTCCTAGCAGGCATTCCCAAGCATACCACCTGAGGCAATCGTGGCTGGAGGTCAGGACTCCAGTGTTCTGAGGTGTAAAAGGAGAGGCCAGTCAAGGAGGGGTAACAGGAGCATTTGCTTGCTTCATCAGAACACTTTTAATAAATTTAAACTTATTCTAAAACCCCAAAATCAAACAACTGAAAACAGTTGCTCTGGTTAAATTAGAGAGTGGGGCTGGCCCACCAAAATATCTTAATGAAACTCTGGGGCTCCAAAGAGCATACTTGGCGAGACCTAAGTCCCTGCCAGTTCTGACATGTCACCACTCTAGTCATATGCAATGTAACCCAGAACACGCCTGACCAAATATGGCAAACATCAGTGTCACATTTTAAGTTATTACGATAAATTTTAAAATAAGAATTTGTTTTCACTTCTGAGGCATTTGGGCCCTAATTCAGTGGTACTGGAAAATAAAAACATTATGTTTGCTGGATGTAACAACAGTTTCAAGATACTAAAAAATAAATGTAGATGCAAAAAAAGAAAAAAGAAAAAAAACCATACTGACTCTGAGGCTCTGGTTTTAATTTTACAGTATATGGAATGAAGATGTTCCTCATTTTAATTCAAACTTTTATTGAGTCACTACCATGGAAAAGATATTGTCAGCTCTAAGGCCTGCAAGACACAAGTTAGTCCAACCACCTCCTCCCACTCTCACATGGAAGTGACAATCTATTGCCTGGGAAAAGGCAAGGGGAGAGGAACAACAGGAAGGAAAGACAAACACACGAATAAGCAGAAACTCACAATGATGAGTACTGTGTTTTAGAGAAAGGAAAGATTACTTTCAGAAGAGTTCACAAAAGGAGGTCTTTGGTATGTCTTGAAAGAAGAGTATAATTCGAAATTCTGGGGGGGATGTAGGAAGATTATAAATTTCAAATGAGTAGCAACAAAGATGGAGAGGAAGGGAATGAAATTAATTCCCTTTTAAAGGCAGGTATTTTTAGAGGCAGACATTTTCTACCTATTCATCAATTAGAGGGATTTAATTAGTTCAAGACCAAATAGGAATGAATACACACACACACACACACACACACACACACACACACACACAAATAAGGTGCAATTTATACAGTGATTGAGATGATTTTGCCATTTTTCTTTAGAAACATAAAAATTACTAATGAATTAGCACAATACTGAAATCCTATGTCAGTTCTTGGCTTTTATTTCTTAAGAGTTCCCTAAGAATATGATAAAAAGCAGTGACTCTTTTTCTAGAAAAAGGGAGAAAAAATCCAACACTGACACACACATTCAGAGGTGCAGAGACAATGCTGTATAAAAGATCAGAAGGTTCTAGAACCCTGAAGCCCTTGCCTAGTTTCAGATCAAGAGTCCCTGTACTAATGAATGATGCCTTTCCAACTTTAAAAATGTTACTCTATTAAAATCACCAAGAAGTTATGATTTAAACATTCCCTCCAAAAAACATTGTTTCAGTCTCTAAACTTCCAGAAATGTAGATGAGATTAAAAACAGGCTGTTTAAGAAATTGAACCCACATACGTACATCCCATTACTCTCTTCAGATGGTTTTATAATCAATTCATATAAAGAACAAACACACACAAACAGACGTTAAGAATATCCTCAGTTTAAGGGAGTAAGAGCCAAACAAACAGAATAAATGTATCAGCAAGAACATATATACACACACCAAGGGAATGACATTAAATCCATTCTCTGGGCTTGATTTTAGAACACATGTCCGAAAACTCATGTGTCACAGAGTCTGGAAGGAAACCTTCCAGGACTCCTAGCAACGGTGGAAAGAACCAGGTCATGCCTAGACCTCTCTTCCTTTGGGACACCAGGACAAAAGTATCAGGCTAAGTGGTGCCTACATTCACCAAATCTGAATTTCTTCCCTTAAACTGACAAATATTATAGATATTACTGGTTTATAATCTCTTTTCCAGAAACCCTGGGGACAGAATTGTTCAGATTTTAGAAAGGGAATATACTGCAATACCATGTAATAAGCAACATCCGCAGCTGGGGTTGGGGGTATACCCAACCATCAAATACATTAAAATTCTGCATGCAGGGATGACACATCACCCCAAGTGGGATCGAGAGCATACACAGATGCACCGTTAGTCCAAGTTTGAGCACCTGACAAATGATAAAGTGTCTTAGCTGTCTGACCATTGTATATTTTGAAATTACAACAAGGTGTAGACTTCTCTCCCAGTCTGGGTAAAAAGACTAAGTTAGACTAGTGTCTAGTTCTACAGGACTTCAAATCAAGGAGAGGACATGGAGCTGTGCACACAGAGCTGTGACAAGACGACAGCGAGGAGAGGATGAGAGCGATGCACTTGACCCAAAGCATCACTGATAAGGGGCGGGGACATCGCCTCCCAAACGGGAGTCTCAGGACACTTCTTAGAAGAATAAAACAACACCGGGCTGTGTGCAGTGTTCCAGGGCTTAGACGAGAACAGAAGTGGGGTTGGGGTGCATGTCCCAGTCATTGCTGATGATAAGAATGATGTAGAGCACCTGCTCCTTCTAGGTCATCCCGGAGCCTTCCTGGGAGTCCGCGAGTCCTGGCTCTGAGGTGGGTCCAGGAACCCCCCCACTAAGCCAGCACTCTCGTGATGGCCATCACCAGGGGAGCTTAAGAAACTCGAGTTTAGGTCAGTGCTTCTCAGGTGGAAGGGCTGGCACTACAGACCCCTTCCCCCCCCCCCCCAGGGTTCTGATTCCACAGGGCTGGGTTGGGCTTTGGGATTTGCACCTTTCACAAGTTTCCAGAGGGCACTGATCACTGCTGATTGCTGAGCCACACGGTGAGGGGCACCAGTCTAGCCCCAGGTCTCAGCAAAGATGCAATGCTAGGAAGGTGCAAATCCACATGGGGTCCCGGGGGCAGAGCAGTGTGGAGGTGGCACGGGGGCAGGCATGCGGGGAGGGTAAGTACGCTCAAACACCCATCCCGGAAAGATGGGATGAGTCCCCAGGTGAGCTGGAGAAAAAAACAAAGGTGTTGACTTGTTTTCTCCCATTTAAACTTGTGTTGAGAAAGCAGAAGTGAATTTGTACCAAGAAAGTAAAAATATGCTTGGTCCTTCATTAGCCTGGGGTGAGAAACAGATACAGGCCTCCCTGGTGGCACAACGGGTTAAGCACAGTTGTTGCAGCCTAGACCCCCATATTGTTTTGACAAGGTCACTTTATGGGTGGCGAGCCTTCAAGGAAGTGTTCCCATAAGTCAGGATGCGATATTTCTTCTTGCAAATAAATTTAAGTATAATTTCAGGTGAGAACAATAATTAAGTTTCTCCACCATGCCTGCATGCATTGGCCTTACTCATTAGATCCTGGCAGCGAGATGTCCTT
>PVIJ01005956.1:0-97494 GCA_004024925.1 Scalopus aquaticus | reverse complement strand
ATATATATATATATATATATATATATATATATATATATATATATATATATATATTATATATGTAGTTCTTTCTTGTAAATTGAAACCTGCCTCACTATAATATCCATGTAAGGGTCCTTATTCTGCCCTCTGGTGTTATGTAGAATAAAGATTATTCAGCTTTACAAATGACTCCACTTGGATATGGGAGACAACTGTTAATTCCCTTCTAGGTTTTTCCTTCTAACGCTAATCTTCCAATTCCTTTAGTATTCTCTTTTGATATAGTTTAGAAGGCAATGATATCCTTACCCCAAAATACTAAGAGAAATGGTAATTCAAAGTTGGAAAGGATACCCAGTTTTATTATTCCCTAAGACGAAAGTCTGCACCTTAATTTCTCTTTCTGTCCAACCTGCAAACACTTCTGGGGTGCGGGATTTTGTTCAAAATAATTGACAATGTTATTCCAACTAGAGAAGGTAGGAAAATTATTTTGGTTCATCTTTGTTAGACAGAATTTCATTTCCAAATAGTGATGTGCTAGTCAGCTAATTTAATATTCAAGCTAAATCATTTAGAGTGAACTGGAAAGAAATTACATAAAATTTAAGATTTATAAGGTAAATCTGAAAGTAACCTTGAGGTATTTAGTAAAGGAACATAACTTGTTTTATATTTGGATATTATTTACCATTTGAAGATAATCACGTAAACACATTTAAAATAAACATGTCTGACTCTCAAGGGAAAATATTTAACAGCTCAAATGTTAAGATATTTTTCATGCAACTGTTACATATGATAATTAAAACTACATCCTAAAATAAATGTTCAGTATGTAACAGATTTAAAGGTAGCTTCCAAACATTCTGGCTGCCCCAAATCTTTATTTTTACATACAAGATGAGACAGTTTGTCATTCCTGCATGTCATTTTTTTTCCTCATTGAGCTGTATATTTTTGAATAATCAATGTTTGAAAGTTTTTCCCCGGTAACTATCAGGGCTGACCCTAAGACTCGAGCTGACTCAGCCATTGTTGACATCAGAACATCCTTGAAATGTGATGTATTTCTTCCAAAATGCATCAATGTTATTGCTAAAATGATCTTCAAAACATACCAAATAATAGTTTGGCCAGAAAGAAAAACATTATTTGTTAAAGGTTTTAAAAATTAAATTATGTGGTCAAAATGTCACTTAGGCTAAATATACACATTACCAGAACAGCTCTGATTCAGCGAAACATTGTTTTGTTTCCCTCAGCTGGGATTGTCAATTATTGTTTAAAAGAACTACCACTTCTGGCATAATCGGGACTTTTTTGGGTCACGATTTTTTTTCACCTTTGTCAAAACATATTTATGGTATGGGAGATGCTTGTCAGGCCTTAGAAATAAAAACTAAAATCTCATGAAGAATGAAAAATTAGTTTTGCTCTATAGCAGATAAGTAGATTATTAGTACAAGAATTTTGGCATGTGTCAACTGATGATCACAGGCTGCAATAATTTGGGTTTCTGACAGGAAATTATGACAATGAAGATAACTATCATTGTAAATTTCAGTATCTTCAAAAAGTCATGATTGAAGAAAACCAATGGCCAACATCTGAAAATGATTAGCTTTGAAACTGAATTCTTATAAAAAATATTGAAATCTTATCCATGGTATATATACAACAAAGTGTGACTAGATTAAAAAACAAAACCCAATTAATGGACATAGAATTGATAAGAATATAACTGCCACTAGATTTTCATGTATACAAACTTAAGTGGAAATCTAAGATGCAGGCGAGCAAGAATACTCGCAGAAAATATAGCTAAGGTTTAAAAAACTTTACTGTTTTTATACTTGGGAATGAAGTGGAATTTCCTTGTATTTGGCTATAATACTACTGAAATAATATGGTCTCTGCAATAGAACATTGATACAGGAAAAAGTAAACAAATGCCCTGATATATAGGAAGGTATTATCCTAAGATAATTTATTTTTTTAGATTTATTTATGCATACAAGAGCTGAGATGTAGGCCAGCGGTATACGGGGGTGGGGGGGCTAGTGAGAGGGTTCACCAGAGACAGAGTGGGGGGCAGAACAGGCAGACCTACTGAAATACACCGCTGAGGGGAGCAGCGGGTGAGACAGGAGAGGTCTGCTGTGCCATATGGGTCAATTCCCTGGCCGTAGATAGCCTCATAGTGCTGAGACTTAACCCCTTGAGCCACCGGGGAGGCCCAGGAAGTTATTACCCTAAGTTAATTTAATTGGACTTTATTAGAAACTTAAGACTTTATTCTAGTTAGTGCTTGTACAGTAGGCAGTTTCTTGAAGTGTGATTGGTAGTTTACTAACTTTAGAAATAACTTGTAGCATTTGCTAAATTGTATATTCTGGGCCTCTCCAGACATTTGAAAAATAAGTCCCTAAATCAGACCTAAAATCCACATTTTAAACTGTTCCCTAGATGATTTTTATGCACATTAAGGTTGAGAATACCTAACTAGAGGGTAACTTAGACTTTGGTGAGTTCCTGTAACTATCTCAATCCAATGAAGTTTTATGCAGCAAATGTAGTGATCAGTTTTTAAAAACAGAAATTATTACTTAACCTAACTTTTTGATCAGTGCTATAGCAGAAAAAGGAAGACTGCACACTAATGAATGTATGTACTCTAGTTCCTCGCCAAGTCATATAAATCTGTAGCCCTTTAATGAAATGTATAAACTTCAGGCCAAACCTTAACCTTAAAACTTCTCAAAAACTGTTTTGTCACTCTTTTGAAGGTAGAACTAAAATATATATGTAACTGGCAAGTAACACACATATATGATTTATTATTTGTTGTTTTTACTGTTTCATGTTCCAATACGTTTTAAAAAATTGAATAAAGTTGTCTTCTTTATTAAATTCTTTGCAAAAATACATCAATAATTTTAAGTAAACCTTATCTATGACCCACAAAACAGCACATTTTAGATTAAGTCCATACTTTAAGTATGTAATTTTTAGTCCTGTTACCATATTCCTCCTCAGATAAAATAAAGGGCATCACCATCTTAAAGAGCTAAAAACAGGCCTGTAAATGATCAAATCTAGTTTTTTATTCAAAAGGCAATCCTCTTAATAGCAGTTCTCTCAATCATCCAGTTTGTGCTACCACCACTTTCTGTTGATTAAATCTTCATACAAGTTAGTAGAAACAGTAGCATTTTAGTATTTAGAAACAAAATCTGGATCTCAACTTCTGCTGGCTGATTTTGAAACTTGCCTCTTCCTTAAGTTATTCCTATATTTGAAAACAGCTCATTCCTCCCCTTAGATATGTTTAGTTGTCTCTTATCCAAAGGTCTAAATGTCATCAACTTAAGATGCTTTCTTCCCAAAGTATCTTTGAAATTAGGATACATTGTGATGACTTATCAATAGTGTGAGCCACCATTTCTTCCTAAGTGGTACACAAAATAGGTGTAGTTTACAACTCTGGGCAATTAGGTTTGCGGAAATACAGTAATTTTCTCATTTTCCATGAAACTTTCAATAAATGATGGACACATTCAAGACCACCCATCCAGTTCAACTCCTTACCTTAGACGTAGAACACTGTTTAGCCAGTCTCTCCTTGGTTATGGTTCTGAGGTTCAATCAAATCTCTTACAATAGTAATTTGTTTCAAAATCTTAGTTATTTCAGGAATTTTCATACTGCACTAAAATCTCCCTCTAGCTGCCCCTAAGGCTATTCACACAAATGAATTTGATAACCTGAAGACAGATGCCATGTTGTTAGTTTATTCCCTAGGCTAAATAGTCTACTTCTTTGGTATTTTTTTGTGTGACAGATACAATTTAACGTAAAATAGTAATATGAAAACCTATCTCAGGATGCTATGCTGAAGACAGGAAGCAGAAACAATGCATATGAAACACTTGGTAACTGCTTGGCAGTTAGAAGGTATGCCACATCCTGTTCTGCCTTCCCAAATATGGCAGCTCTTTAAATATAGCAGACTTCTTACCTGTTCTGAGCATTATTTTTATTAATGTTGCCCAAGATTACATTTGTATTTTTGACAACAGAATATCAATTCGCATGGTTCTACATATGAACTACTAGTAAGTCATGTCCACCATCCTTTTTCAGTTTTAGCAACTGATGTGCAAAATTATCCTGATTCAGTGCATACTGTTGATGCAACTCAACACACAAATAACCAGGTTAGCTATAGATACTAATCGTGACTTTTATTTGCTTCATTGTCTACGTCTTTCATCTATTCATGACATAATTCACTAACAGTGCTACAAAAGGAATGCCTTATTACATACCATTAAAGATTTACCTTTTAAAAGGACATGAAGTTTGTCTTATTCTCCAGAGACTGTCCTAATAGAACCAATTAAGTAATTTTAGGTCTCACCTGTATTAACCAACCAACTGTAGTTAAGAGAACATTAAATACACTGGTCAACAAATTTTTACAAAAGTCATGTTACTGAAATAAAATCAGTCATTTCCTATCAATTTGTATGTGCTCAACACGAATATGACAGTCAAATTCTAATTTTGGCTCTAGTTTTTTTTTGTAATCTCCAATAAATGGAGGTTTACATCACGAAATGCATGCCAATAGTAATAAGCCTACGGTTAATACCTGTAAAAAATCAAGTCATAGACTATTAGATTTCTTTGCTTGTCTCTTGTACAGCTGTTCAGGAATAGATGGAAGATGGTTTCCATTGTGCAAAAGCTCAGCCTTAAGACTCAGTTTCGAAGAGTCTAGAAATAGTCTCCATTCTTGTGGGTCATGAGTGATTTCTAAGGCATTCATGAGGCCCTCAATAGCAGAACAGAATACGAGTACTTTCCTTTCTGAAGAAAGGCTCCAACTGCTGGTGGCGCTCTTGCTATAGAGTAATTGTGACAGCTTCTGGAAGATTCCATTGTTGGAGTCTTGAACCTAGCAATTCTGCCTTGTTCTTGGGTAAGTCCAAATCACGAACCAGGTCTTTGAGTTCTTCCTGTGTTAGTCTGTGTGGGGCTGATGATGCACCACAGTGAAAATCTGGATCACTGCATGCTGATGGAACAGGAGAAGAACAGGTCGGCTCACCCTTGTCTTCATCAGATGAATCAAGAGAATATTCTGCTGGAGGTTCTGGACTAGGAAGTCCCTCACCATGTGGAACTGGTCTCAATGCAGAGGGAATGTTTGGGTAGACTATTCTCGACTTCTTCTGCTCGTTATTCCGCTGGGGAGAGGAGGAACCAAACAGAAGTAAGTCTTTTATGTGGTTGCTTGGCTCTCTCCACACCATGGGGACTGCAAACGGCATTGATGGTCTTTTGACATTGAACCACTGTGAAAGCTGTGTTGTACATGTAGCACAGCATATATGCAGGGCCCAAGGCTTGTCTTGGTCACCAGTCTTACATCCGAAGTAAAGATGATAAGCCTTCTTCACTTGAGAAGTGATACTTTTCTTCTGGTTGGCCAATGTCACTTCCCCACAAATAGAGCAGAAATTGTCCACACTATTAATGCACTTTCGAGGCATTACTGTTCTGTATTGTGCCTCAACGGGCAAAATAATAACAGTTCTATGGAACAGTAGCTTAAACTGTCTTGCACAAAATCTGAAATATTTTCAATGCTCCGCCTTTCCTACAGGGCTTTCTATAGTGCACTGCTTACGTCAGCTTACTTCAGCAACCGCCTGGCAGTAGTAGTGCACTGCATCAGAAAATGATGCAATCAACTCTGGATGATGTGTACATGATGGTATTATGCAATGCGATGCAATATTATATCACTCTAGGCTGATTTAGGTTGTTGCAGTCTTACTGGATAAATTTACACGGTGAAACATATAAAAGGAATTACATGAATTATCTTCAAAACGAGACCTAATACAAAAATTTCAGGGTTATATTCATGTTCACCACACCAAGATACTACAGATTAGGGCCTTTAAGTCAGTAACGATCTCACTGTTGACCAGTGATACAGGCATCCTCTATTTATGCACATGCATGTTTTCAGCAGGTCTTTAACACTGATCTTTTAAATCCAAGTTAAATAAAGTAAGTGACTCTTGCTTTGAAGCCATGCTTAGATGACACAGAATGGAAGATCTATAGGCTTTGAATGATGGATGGTTCAGATGAAAAATCAACTAGAAATGGTAGTGACAAAAATTTGAAAATTAACTGAAAATGCTTTAAAATATCTTTTGAAAATGAAATTATGGCAAAAAATAGTAAATTATTTTAGAGTTCAATGCTTGAATTTGTACATCTTATTTTCAAATTGAACTATCAATTTATACCATTCAATCAACACTTATCTAAAACCTACTTTGAACCATGTTCAGTGAAAAAAAAAAAAAAAAAGACCAGTTAAGTGGTTGGCTTTTTATATACTGGTAAAGCTTCAAATAAACTCAGTTTTTACATTTGTTAGATATATCTAAAGTGAAAACTGTGCATTAAAATATCCCTGAGAAAGGGATATATATATGGCTTAAAAATACAGGGATATATATATATATATATATATGACTTATATACAGTATCACCACAAAAAACACAGAATAGTTTAAAATAGCTTAAAGAACTCCCTTTGCAATTCAATGGCTTGCTTCAATTAGTGTAGTCACAAACATTTTTTTCACATAGTACACATGCATGTATGTCACTCTACAGGGAAAAATTAACACTTAAACTTAAGAAAATGTGCAATATTAGATCTGTGTAACTGTAAGATATAAAATCAAATGTGTTACATTAAAGGTTAATGTAGTAAAGATTTCAAACAATTTTAAAACTTGGAAGTCAAGAGTATGGTAATTTCTGTCATTAACAAAAATTTGATTTCCATGCAGTTTTCTCATGTGATTCAGAAGAAGATCTGGAACTATGTGTCAGTTAAAAAAAAAAAAATCCCCCCCAAACTAGAGCCTAGACAGTAAATCACTTGACATGAACTTTCTTCTTTTTCTGACTTATTTAAATAGTATCAATCAGATCATGCTTCAATTGACATTTTATATTGTCTTGTTTGTACTCGTAAGAAAAAGATCCCCTTCCATTTTTCTACCTGTTTCTCATGGTTAAGTAGGAAAAATTACACTTTGCACAATAAATTGTGAAAAAAAAAATTACAAAGTAAATCATGAAAATGTCATTTTTAAAAAAGAAACTGACTCCTGGATTTGACTCTTGTGTAAAATATGGTGTTTTCTGTGAAGGGATTTTACACAAGTTTCAACTATAATTACCTGTCATCTTTCCCATAGAAAAGATGTGCTGGTTTAAATATGAAAGATTAAAAATCCTGATGTTTTCATTTTTCATATCTCAAAATACATAGCAAAAAGTAAAACTCAAGTGATTTTATCTTCTTGATAAAAGTAATGTCATGTTTCATTTTCAAACACAATTTAGTAAACGTCAACAAACTTTCCTTTTCACAAAATAGTTTAAAAATGAAAATGCAAGACATCAAAATTCACCTTTTAAAAACTATTTCTAGTGCTGCTTTCGTAGCTTCAGTTTAGATATTTTAAAGTAGTGTTTTGTGTTTGGCTGGGTAAGAATGCACCAACTTGCAAATATGAAATATCTAGGTCAGCAAATTGTATGTAACATCTACCCACCACCACTTTTGGCTTATCTCGCCTATAACCACCTTAGAGATTAAAATCTCAAAGATCAAGACATTTCTGATAAATTTCCTCACAAAACTAAAGTAATTTCATTGGATCCCAGGAATGTTCTGAAAGTTTGATTTCTAATGTTGCCATAATCGATTTAAATAAGTTTTCTGTCTTGAACTTGGATTAAAAATGTGACAGTTTAAACCAAGTGAAATAGTATACAATTCCTTTAAATTACTCTCAAAGGCTAAAAAAAAAAAAACATTTTATGTTTAGTCACACCATTCAACTGGTATTTGTAAAAGTTTGGGTTTCTTTTTTTATTTTTCACGTTGAAGAAATAACTTCACAAACTCAAATCAAAGTCAACACTGCAGTGAGGAGAGCTTTTCTACTTTATTACAAAGAGAAGAAGCCTTTATGTGGTCAGAAAATACAAGATTGATCTTTTTTTTTTCTCTTCCTATGAAACGCTGCTGTTCAAACAGCCAGAGTGAATTGTCTCAGTTCACTTCTTTAAGTCCCATCACATTCACTTGGGTATGGATGTCCTTGGCTGCTGAAAATCTGGCCCTTTAGAGCACAGGGCGACAAAGTCCCCTGACCAGCAGTTCCAGAATGTCCCATTTTCATATATTGCATCCATGCACACCTCCTAAAAATGAGGTACAGCAGGGCAAACATTTTCCAAAATAGATGTCATATATATAATATATACACATTCGTACATACATACCTTTATTCATGTGATGTCCAAAAATTTAAAAAAAATGTACACATTTATTACAAAATCGTAACAAAGACTGGACAGTGTTTTGCTCATTCTGGAAAGATGAAGCTCAGTAATAACACAACCCTGGAAATCATCCAGAGATTGTGGCAATATCTTTCTTCTAAACAGTCAGATATTCTTGCGTTAAGCTTGGCGAAACTGCCTTTCAAAAACAGAAGGGGAAGTAAAATGAAGGAAGCAGACCTTGCTCATCTTTCCAAATGAAATACGAGAAGGATCTTCACATAAAAATGCACAAACATTTGTTATTTTATTACCAATAGTGCTACAATGAACAATGCAAATTTTGTGGTCTAATTTTGTTGAGTCTTTTGTGGGTTTTCTTTACATTTTAGAAACTAAATGGTAAACTTCTGTCAGTGTACTTGCTTGTCTTTATAGAACCAAGTCTGTCTGCTGGCAAAAAAGAAAATAAATGAAAAAATTCAGACCCTGCTTGAACTAGAGAAAAACAAATTACAAATTTAGTTGTTGGGCAGCACATAATTAGTAAGGCAGGACCTCAAATGGTGACCCTTTGCATAAGCCAATTGCCAGATCCTCAAGGAATTAAAACCAGGGTGCCTGAGCCACATCAGTTCTGCAGTTATGTTGAGTATTGTGCTGAGACAGCCATACCCCAAGAAAAGGGAAGTCTTTTTAGAAGGCTTGCTGAGCAGGGTTGTAGTTGAAGGTGGATGGCAGGTGAGGTCGTTCTTCTAATTTGTCATATTCCAGGTGGAACTCCTATAAAATCAAATTTAAGAATTTAGATGATTTCACCTCCTCTGATCTTGTATTTTTGTCAAAATTTTAGTATTTGAACAAATAAAATACCTACATGTGTGAGAATGAACATAAATTTTTTTCTCTCTAGGTAAAATATAGCTTGAAAAAGTATCCTATAGTTCCTGATTATGAACAAAATACAGACTTCCTGCATAAAGTCAGATTATTCATTGAGATCTATTTTACAGCACCAAAATTCTGTGTATTCTTTTTGCATAAAACTACGTTTGAAGGAACCAGTCACTATATCACTAATAAAATGCACTGCATATTATAGGATATTTGAAGTAAAGCCTCCTTCAATGAATATAAAACCTAAAAGTTAATCTTTTCTATGAAGAGTTTGTAAGTCAAGAATTTTCCAGTTTGCTGTATCATACATTAAAAAAAAAATCAAATATAAAGTTATTGTAGCATCCATTGAATTTACACATTATAATTCCATGCTACTTCAATTTAAAAAGTTATTCTAAACTCATGAAAATTTGAGAAAAACAATGAACTAAAAATCCTGCACATCTCCAGACTTCTCATTTCATAAACCCAATACTTTGACTTTAAGATTGATGTAATTATCACCTAAAACCAGAGCGTGATTTTGGTTGTAGGCACATTTAAAGACTATTTCTATAACTCATTTAATCAGACTTTCACAATACTGTTATAAACTCTGAGTTTTAAAATTTAGGAATGGTGAAGTAATTTTTTCCTAATACTTCTCCAAGACCAAGGAGAAACACAGACTGTTATAATAAAAAAGTACCTTTGTAAATCCAAAGAGGCTCTAAAATTATTAATTCTAGGACCTGAGTTCCATCAGCACAAACTATTTCAACAAATCCTATGTTAAGAATTATAAACCTTACTAGGTATTATGTATTAAAAAACAAAGCCAAAAGTAATGTCAGCACCATGAGTTAACATTTTACCTTATCTGTTTTATTTCAAATCTATCCTATCATAGATGTTTATGTTATTATGTGAAAATTTTATAATGAAAACCTAAGCCATGAATGATTAAGTTTTGAGGTAGAAAAACCAAGTATTTAAAAATTAAAGATATTATATTAGCAACTGCAAGTATAATTTATTAAAGCTTAATATGTATCAAAACTAGAGACACAGATCCTTTTATTCTAGTATTTGTAACTGTGCAAATATGTCATATTTTCATTTTGCCCCAAGGAAAATAAGGCTCCAAGTAACTTGCCCAAATCTTATACTAAATAGAAAATTTAGGATTTGTTGTGTGGAACCAAAGCCCATGTCTTTTCTTGTTGAACACATTAATTATTTTTAGTCTAAGGTTCCAAAACAGAATTACTTCATTACACCCCCATCCAGAAATGCTGAAAAAATTCAGTCTACTGACAAGTGTTCATAAAGAAGGTACACTGTGAGGAGCACACGCTAAAATGGTTCACTTTATATTACTGACAGTGTAAATAAGGCACAGCGGCTCTTTGCTTATCAGCTGAACCTAACGAACACCAGGCTCACCACTGCAGTCACAATGAATGATGTGGGCATCATTCTCTCTCCCCCACTTCTATCAGGACATTAAAAGAATTTTACTGACTTATTGAAGATGAACATCCATATTAGTCCAGGGTGGGGAAGAAGAGCAACTTGTTATACCATTCTTTAGAAATTAAAATTGGCATTTTAGTTCCAAAACGTATGTATAAACTAAAAATTTTATTTGTGACTGTGACAAATCATATACCCCATTATCTAAGCGATATAAAAATAAAATTTTGTTCAATTATCCTGCCCTCATCATTGTAAACACTGGTGAACAGCATTTTCATAATAGAATTTAAACTAGAGTAACTTCATCAATACACCTAATCTTTTTCCTATCTAGTAAAAAGAAAAAAAAAGATCAGTTTAAAGCTAGGTATAATTAAGAAAATCTCAATGATCTTATATATCAGATTTTAGAATTTATATAGGCAAGATTTGTCTTTCATTTTCTGAATCTTTTTTTGGTCTTCCATGTATTTTTAATTTTCTTAAAATACATAAAACTGACAATATACTGCTACCTCCTTGTTCGCTTTGATTATTAATAACATCTCTTTCATGTTTATGTTCACACACACAACACACACTTTTGTATAACCTGCAGGGGCAAGAAATATGTCTTTTTGTATACCACTACCTACTAACTGGAATAGCACTAGGCCTAGTACAGGTGTGTAACAAATGTCTGATTAATTAATAAACACTAGTTGTTTTCGTTTTAAGAAAACAATCTTAAAAATACTCAAAGACAGGTATTAAGAGGTCTATGTATATATGTGCTTTTAATGGAAGAGTGGCATTTATTTTTTACATTAGTTCTATGACCTAAAAGGCTGAAAATATTTCTAGATCTTTTATTTAAAATGATTTTTTGATGTCTTAGCTTTTCTATTAATAAAACTAGGCTATATATTCTGCAAAGATTACTGTGAAGAGGAACTGAAATATATGCACTCGATTCAGATGAGCAAATCATTACAAAGCATGATCATCATCACTGATCTAATTACACAGAGAAACACCCACCAAAGGGATGTTTTCTCAAATACTCAAAATGCCATCTTTTTCCTAACTAAAATACTTAAATTAAATTCTAGGAAGGAAATAGCAAACTACCTTAAATATAATTATTAGAAATTTTTATTACTTTGGTGAAAAGCACATATTACTTATTAAAGTATAAAGGCGTTTACTAACAGTAAAACCAGTGGAAAGAAAAGAAAAACCACTTTTCTATAAAGTTATGATGAGATTAAAAAAATTCTATTAAAAGTTCTATATAGTGCTGGATCCACAGGTGAAGCTGAGTTCCAAAGAATTGTTAAATTTTTGTCTTTTGTTTAAGAAAAGTTATTGATAACAGACAGATATCCATTCCTTCCCCCCTTCCACCGTAACAATTCTCTGTGGATGAAAATAAAAACTTATTAAGATTACATACATACAAAAAATTACATACAATGTCTGAATTACCAAATTTAAATTAGTGGGATGTGAGTAATTCTAGCTAAATTACACTGGACAGAAAATACAGCCTGCTAACAAGATCACTTAAATGCGGAGAATGAACAAACTGTCAAAATTTACACATACATTACTGCACATACATTACTGACACATAGGAAGTTATTTAAGTATGGGCTGGATCTTAGAACTGAGAGTCACAGGATTTTTAGGGGATAAGAAATATTTCTGATTTAAATCATCTAACCCTTTAATATTACAATTTTTTTTATGTCTCTGAATATACTAGGTGATTTGCATAAGAGAATGAAAGAATTTTATATAAGATATTGTGCCCGGAGACCTGATAATGGTCTAGATTAGGTTAATACTTTTCAATGATAAAATATTATCAAACTAATAATACCAATTCATATTGCTTTTCACAGTAAGTTTAAGCTATTGAATGTATATTCTTTACTTCTGAATAGTAAGCCACAGCCAACTTAATAGATATGGGGACAATGAAGTTAATCTGGAACAGGTATTTTAATGGATTTTGTGCAGACTGAAGAAATCTGTTAATATACTATGAGTGGAACTAAATTTCTTATTTCCAAATCTGATTTCTGGGAAACCATGAAAACACTCTCAAAAACACACAAACAAAAAACCAAAACCAGAAGCCATTCTCAAAAAGTTATTCTGAATTTAAGTTTTAAGTTTCTAGTTCATGCATTTGTATTATGATATAACCAAATGAAGTAAACTATATTAATACTTGATAGAAATCAGTATTCAATAATTATGCTTGTTTCCATCAACACAAAAAAAATTTGTTGAAAAGTGTCTGCGCACATGGCCAGCAATTTATCTCAAGAGAGATTTCTTAAAGAATAGTTTAGTGTTGTGCTTTGAATTTTATTTTCCAATGTCACAGCTAAAAATTTTAAAGGTAAAATTTGTAACAGAAGATCAGCTGTACAGGGAAATATCAGCTAAAAGTTTTTTATACATATACAATTTTCTTTAAAATGACATTTACCTGAATAGGGAATTGGCTTTTGCGGGAAAACAAAGGGGCCTTATTAATAATATTAACTTGTGTTTTAAGTTTATGGGGAGAACTTACTTCTGAAAAAACTGATTTTTTTCACCTAAGTTGACTTCCTCAAATATATCTAATTAAAATCTAAGTACAATTATGTATCTAACTACTGTAAACATTCATTCTTTTGTGCATATGTATGTTTAGAATAATTTACAAAAAGCTTTAAATCGGAGAAGATCATCAGTTATTTATTAATAAAAATTTCCCTTCCTTTCAAAACACTTTTTCTTTAGAATCATCTGAGAGGTTCTCAATGAATGACTCCAGACAAAGGCCATCATCATCAATGACATCTGTTGGGAGCTTGTTAGATACACAAATTTCCAGGTACTATCCACAGATTTAGTAAACCAGATACAATGGAGGCATGGCCCAGCAATTTGCTTTTTAACAAAGCCTTCATTAATTCTGATGCAAGCTAAAGTTTGAGAACTATTGACTTAACCTAACAGTAACTTCTAATTTTTCCATCTTTGGAAGACGATTAGTAATAAGCTGTAATAACAATGATCATAAAAGTAATAGTTAACAAACTACCACCACCACTCTCCTATCTCAAATACCCAACATATGACAAAGACTATACATTCTGTGTGTATGTGTGTATCTTGTTTAATCTTATATGACAATCTAGAGGCAGATATTTCAATTTCAAAGGAGGAATGGAGAAGAAACATGAACAGGTCAATGCATAAATAGAAACAGGAGTTAAACTCAAATCCATGATACAGACTCTGACTTTCTATTATACTAAGCTATACTTAAATAATAGTTAAAATATCCAATGTCTCATGTACTATATGTAATTAACTAAAAATTAGGTCACATATATTCCTTCTGAAATCAATAGGAGTATTAATTACAATTATTAAAATAACTCAAACATAGTGTAAAGTATATGTACTTGATCTGAGAAAAGAACTTATTAAGAAGCACTGCAAAAATAATAATTAAAAAATTTAAGCGCTTATTATATGTCTTGCTGTGGTGTTTGTTGTTTTCCTATGACTGAAGTTTTTTTGTTTTAATTTTATATATATTTCACATCATTCTTTTTTGTATAGTGCATGCTTTCTCCTTTCAGGTGTTGTCCCCATTAAATTCCCATCACTATGTCTCAAGTTCTATGTGACATCATCTTTCGATGAAAACTGTTTTATGATAAATAGCTAGTATTTATTCTGCCTTGTCTTAAGGTAGTTTATCATTTAATCCAGTTTATTAAAGCTCATACAAGAGAATGAAAAAGCTCAAACCAGCAACTAAAAAAATGTGCAATGAACTGTCAAGAAGTATTTTTCTTATTTTTAAACTTATTTAAAAAAAAGTAACTCTTCACTTTTTAATCCTAAGAATCATTAATGGAAAAGGCATTAAAAAAATCCTGGGCTAAGAAAATTAGATAACATGGGTAACATTCTCTACTAGGTAGGCTTAAGTACAACATACATAAAGTACTAAACACAGATGTGAACTACGCATTGACACTAATGAAAAGTCTGCACATGGGACAGTTAGAAAGGTGTTTTTGTCAGGAAAATTTGCAAGCTAAACCAAAACAATCAACTATTTTCACATGTCTATTACTTCCCCAATACTCAGCATACTAATCACAAAAATGCTTATAGTTAACACTTGTAATTTTCTCCCTTTTTATCACTTATATATAGAAACTCAGGTATTGTTCCTGTGGTGAATGCAAATGTGTGAAATAAATCTGTATCTACTTATATGCTGGTTTTAGGAAAATCTCATACTTGCTTAATTTAAAGTAACAATAATATAAGAATACATGACTGAAATTGCAAGAGGGTGTTTTATTTTACAACTGAGAAGACAAAAAAAAAATTTCAAATATTAGACTTGTGAAAAATTACAAAGTCTCTTACCAAGTTCAACCATTTTCTTAACTACTGGTGAAATGAACTGTTCTGAATATTGTCCTAGAGTTTAGATCAAGACAAGGAGGTGGAGACAAAAGACTTAGCAAATATCTTGCACATCACTGGAATGGATATATTGGGTACATATAAACAAATAAGAGGACATGTCTTTTCAAAGTCTAGATTTATACATTTACACATGGAAAAAATATACCTTAGCTACTTTCCTCCAGTTAAGACAGTCAAAGAAGTAATATGTTCCCCTCTCATATGTATTGGTTTTCATTGTTGGCTCCATGCCTGGTGCCCTGGTAATCCATACTCGCTCTTCTTTGTGGTATCTCCAATCACGGTTAAAACTTCAATTTTTAAGAGAAAAAGACAATTAATTTTTCCTGTGGCTCACATGAAACATTTTCTACATTTTGTAAAACTTTTCTCAGAAGATAATTATCCATAAAATACACAAACATAGATGCTTCTTTATCCTGAATTTTATTGTGATGAAATACAACCCCAGTGAAATAAATATAGGAAGATAGTTTCTTAATTTGCCCAAAACCACACTTTAATACAGACATCTTTAATGGAAGAAACTTTTTATGCAAACAAAATAAGTTTTTAAAAGCTCCATGAGCAATGTGATTAAAAACTTAGACAAAATAAAACACATTGTATTCCAGAAACTTCAGTCCTTTCTTGTTCTTAACATTCAATAGAAATTGAGATATCTATTAAAACAAAAAAACCCCCAACTATTTGCATTACTTTGTAAGTAATAAATACAGATTCTATTTAACCATTTCAATTCACATAATTTTATACTGCTGAAAAGAGAATATTCATTTTGAAGATTCTTAATCAAATGTTTTATTTTCTAGTCATAACTCACTGATCCTAAATTCTTCAAAGCTAAAAGGATGGCCATTAGAATTCATGCAAGAATCATTGAGGTTTTATATCACTTGTAAACTGCGGAAGTAACATCCAAAGGAGGTAAGGTGCACCAAAAAAAAAAAAATCTCTGATAGAATGAACCTCCAGGTAAACAAATTCCTTCCTATCAATACAGTGAGGTAATATTTTGACATAAATAAGATATGAAACAGAACTGCCAGTGATGGATGAATGAATGAATGAATGAATTTATTTACTTGTGAATTAATGAACGGAACAGATAACAATTGCTATCTTACAAACTGAAGAGAACATGGGAAAGAACAAATTCTCAACTGAGAAATAAAAAGCAATTTATTATCAATACAGTAAACTTTACATTTTAAAGTATCTGATTCAAAGTCATTTATAGAAATGTCATTAGAATTATGTAAATAAGTAGATAAAAAGGTCTTCAAGTTATAATGTCATAAATTGTTATGTTACCAATTGGACATACGAGAAATGACATAAAACTTTTATTATTAGAGCATCAGATAAAAACAGAAATGCTCAGAAAAGAAACATCCAGTGGACCAACTTCTTATGTTAATTTAAATTGGCCAATAGGTTTCTGATAATGAAAGCAGACTTTATTTTATCAACACTTCAAAACACACAACAAATATGCAGTGTCTTGCCCATGTAATACTCAATAGATGTTTATTAAATGATGAAATTCACTATCATCAACATATGTGGTTCCACAGGAATAGGATGAGCCACAGTTATGAAACATAGCTTCTACTTCCATATATTAGATTCACCAAACCCATAAGTCAAGGAGAATTTGTCATCTTACAAATTCAGGGTTATTTAAGTTTGAAATTCTTTTTATGTATACAGTGATTATGAAGCCATGGATTCAACCTAAATTGAAAATAATTCAGTAAATATAAGACAACTTAAATTTCTTGAAGGACTATTTTCAGTTTAAAAACAAAAGACAAAAACTAGATCCATCATCATTTAAATGAAAAAGTTTTCAGAATAAACAAGAGCCACTATAATACAAAAGTGTTTGAAAATACTTTGAACATACAGCTCTACTGCAGCTAAAAGTTGTAATACGTCTCCTCCATTCATGTAATAGAGATAGAAGAGTAGGTCTTCTCCATATCGGCCAAGTTTTATTGCAGCCAGCTGAAAAAGAGAAATTATTCTGAAATATAAAACAAGTTTTAAAGTACTAACATGTAATTGCTACCACTGAAGTAGCAGTTAATGCTATTAACATGATTACACAGGTACTTCTAAAGTAAATTCACAATTAAATGACTAAAATCACTTAATAATTATTTCTGGTATACTTATATCCTAACAGGAAAAAAAGTTAAACAAAAACTTCTAATCAAGACCAAATGCTAACTGTCTCACCTTAGGGATGTATTAATACCCAATGTGCAAATAATAGTGGAATCCTCTGCTCAGAGGTGAAGGATTTATATTCTATAAGCCCTAGGTGCATTACTTACTAAAGTGGCCAGGACCATGTTATTTAATGTTTCTGGAACTTTAATTATAAAATGAAAAACAATGAAATCTATGCAGGTTGCTAAGAATATACATGAAATTAAGTCACTGTTTATCAATGCACCTTAATATAGAGTCACTAAGACATAGGTAATTTGTAAGAAATGTTAACTGAATCTATATCTGACAGTGATTCATAAATTAGTTACTTTTTAACAAATCATAGATGCTAAGTACAAAAATCATAAAGGGATAGCTCTTCATTTTGTATAAATGGATGAATAAAAGATGACTATTCACACTTTCTTCCACAAAGCAGAAACCTAACTACCCACCAAACTACAATACTTGAGTTTAGTATCTCAGTTTTTCATACTAAGTTAAACCTTTATCAAAAGCTCAACAAAGTGAAAAAACACTTTCATCTCTTTACCTAATCTTGTATTCTCAATGTTCACTTGACTGTCACACATTCTCTGTAATTTTTCCCTTCATTTATATTATCCCCATTCAGGCAACAGTTTCAATTTCAACGAATTCTCTTAAATTGGAATAGCTTAAATTGCCATAAAAAAATAGGTTCTAGAATACTTAGGTAACTGGAACAAAAGAGTTCTGTAGTGGAGGTGACAGCAAATCACACAATTATAGAGAAAACTAGCCCTCTCTGTCTCATACTTCTTGTCTTCCATCTACTCAAGTATTAAAAGATATATTGAGAAGTATTATGTTTTTATTTGCCTGTTTACATCAACATCCATTTGACTATACAACTGTGTGGAATAGAAGCAGAACACTATTACTTACATATATTTATATCATATACATTTATAAATATATGTATAAAATATATGTAGATTTTGTACTAAATTTAATCCACAAGGCCAAAACCTAGATATCACTTCTTAGTTCTTTCCCCTAAAGCTAAAAAGTATTTACCACTTTATTTCTTAGGTTAAAAAGAAAACAGATTAAAGCTAGAATGTTTTAATAGTTACTTTATAACTAGAAATTCAGGGAATTCAAAAATGGAGGGAAAAAAATTGAAAAAAAGCTAAAGGTTTTAGTTTTAAAAATATGTACATATTTATTTCCATTAAAAATGCTCTGTAGTATTTGTAAGGAAAAATCTTTCTTTTCAATAAGGACATAACATGAGAATATCAAAAGGAAATATATCAAATTATCCAAGTTAGTTTATTCCCATCAACCGTAATTATAGTTGGACCCTTTTATCAATATCTGTATGAAATATTCTGCCAGTCCAAACATTTTTTGTTTTGAAAATTTTAAAAATATAACCCAGGACATCATCAAAATGTTATAATTACTAACAAAAATAGAAATAAAATTGTTACATCTAGTTAAATAGAAATAAGAAAGCATACCCAAGACCACTGAATATTATTTCAAAAATATTAACTGAAAAACAATTTTTGAAAAATAAAGTCATTCTGACTTACTAGAATAATAAACTACACTCACCTTATCCCTAATGTGAATGTTCGTTAAGTATTCAGATGGAACATGGAAGTCTGGATAATAAAATGAAAAAAGCCTTATTAACTGATTCTCAGTTACAAATATCTTTTTAAAAGGTATGAACACAAATAGATTGTCCTACCTATGTCTTGAGGTCGACAGGGTGAAGATGCCCAGGGCGATGCGAATTTGGGGTAGAGATTTCTGAATAAGGGGAGAAAAAATACTCTGAAGTCCAAAATAGAAAAGAGATTTCTAACTTTAAGAAATCAGAAAAAAAAAATAAATAAACCCAGCTATTTCTAATATAAATGAGCATATTTACTTCTAATTTCTTTTATTGTATCTACTATGACTTACAAAGCAAGAAACTAAAACAAGGATAAAGATATTTCAACTCAGAATGCTTTAAAAATTCATGCCCCCACATAAATTTATGTTCCCATTTATATGACCAGAAAAAAAACCCCAGCAATTAAAAAGCAAAAGATCAAATTGACCAGATATTTACTAAGTGCATATTTTATGTGTGTCACAGTTCTAGGTGATGGGGTACACTGGGGAACAAAGGAAAGATCATCGACAACATAAAACTTACTTTCTGGTTGAGGAAAGTAGAGGGAGGCAGACAAAAAGAATTAGCATAATACATACATACACATATACACACACATACACATAAAAAACCAAAAATTCCATGTTAGTGAAAGGGTAGGGAAGTGAAGCTGGTTGCATCATTAAGTAGTGGGTAGATAATTATGTCTTACTGAAGAAGTGAGATGTGAACAGTGTGAGAGATATAGCAGTATCAATTATTTGCCAGGAGATTATTTTAGGTTGAGGGAACCACTGCATAAACTAAGGCAGGAACAGAACCAACATGTCTGAGGAATAGCAACAAGGCTTGTAAAGTTGGAACAGAGTAAATAAAGGGAGATGCTATTGAGGAGGGGTAAGTGCAGACACACAGATAATGCAAGACCTTGCAGGTCTGTAAAAATTTGGGGGCTTTACATATCAAGCCTCACATACTTACTGGGTATTGGCCTGAGTTTAGTTTATTCAAAAAGGACTGTCCTGGCTGCTATACATAGAGAGGAGATTGTAAGGGACACAGGGAGAATCAGGGATATCTGGTGAATGATTAATGAAATGATTCAGGAGAAAGGAAGATGACTCAAACCAGGGTGGTCACAGATTAAAGTATTAAGAAGCAAAGAAACAAAGATTCATCTATGTAAAAAGGTCCTCACTGGTCAAGAACTGAGTTCCTAGAAGTGATAGTGACTTTAATAACACAGAGGTCATTTGGTGATCTTGATGAGAAGTTTTAGTGGAAGGTACGTGGAGGTGGCGATTTCCTAGCCAAAACAAGTTTAATAGAGAATGGGAAAGGACAAATTGGATACCAAGATAGCTCTTTTTTGAAGAGTTTTGCTGCAAAGGAGAATAAAGAAATGGGAAGGGGGGGGTCATGACGGCAGTAACTCACAGAAGTTGGATCAAGAGAAGGTATGTTAAGTAGAAAATATGTGATTAACTATGGTAACAGGGTGTTAAGAATACGGTGGGTACAGAGGGTAGTAGGTAGCTACATTTGATGGTAGGACTACACTGACATTGTCTTTTGATTTATGTCCATCTGTCTTAGCAAAGTACAAATAAATAGCAACATCATCTGAGATGAAGGAAGAGAAAAGGGAGTAGGGGTTTGAAGAGGCAAGTGTAAATTAGTTGCACAGGAGGGCGAAAGAGTGAATGGGGTAGGCATGCCAGGTATAACTTGGCAAAATTAAGGGCACATATTTGAGGTTCCTGGGCATGAATATAACAAGAGATCAGCCAGTGAAACTGTTTTTCTCTAGCCAGGCTCAGAAGCATAGGTCAAGAATGGAATAGGCAGTTATAACTAGGGTTGTGGTTTTTGTCAAGCAAGAATGACAAAACAAGAGAGGCACAAAATAGTCAGACGTATGTAAATGAGCAATTATGATTTAACTGGATAAGAAGGAAGTGAGTTTATCACAGGGAGAGAGGGAGGCTGACGAACAGTGAAAAGGTAGAAGAATCAGTGAACAAAAGGTCTCAGTGGAGTCAAATAATTACAAGAGCTAGAGTTAGGGGAGAAAGATGGAAAATAGGAAGTGACATAAAGAACAGATTCAAAATTACAGAGAAATGCAGTTACTATTAAAAGTAATGTCAAAGGGATGACTAAAGAAGAGAGTAACTGAGTTATGATAGAAGATGCCAAGATTTCCAGATTTTGGAAGGATCATACATATGTGTATTAAAACTACCAAATTATAAGAGGAAAAATATTGCGAAGTGACAGTGGCTCAGGAGCTAACACTAGAAGTGACTTATAGAATCAGCAGATAACTAACAATGAATGGTGATACAATTTGAAAACATGAAATTAAAAACTGGTGGGTATTACAAATTTGGAAGGAAAGAAAAATACTTACTCAGGAGAATTCAGATTGAGGCCTAAAGTTGTTAAATCACTTCCTAATGCAAGATGTACCATTCCTGGGTCTGTCTCTGCTGCCCTGATAAATGTTAACAGGCCAATCATCCCAAATTGGTCCGTCACCATTCCTTGAGGAATGTTAGTAACCCGACCTGGATAAAGGAAAAAGCCATTTTTATCTCTGAGGAAAAAGTAAAGAAAATACATTCTATAATATCTTTTACATAGTCATAGAGTCCCACCATCAGGTAACACCTGGATCCCTTTCTTCTGCTGGTTGTTATTTTGTGTTGTCGAACTTTTATCTCCAGGGAATTTGGGTCCATCTGTACTTGAAGTTGTCTTGCCAGATGTATTCAAATTCTATCACAAAAAAGATTAAATGTGACATTAATACTTGTTAAGTGTAAAAATTCAAATTCGCATATTAGTACCTTTTAATTCATTCTTTATTGTATTTAAATTGATAGTAAATTACCTGTTTTCTAAGTTCTACATGAAATTTTTGTTTCCACAACTCTCCCATGAAATACAAATAAATCCTGTATTATCCACATTTCAATATTTCAAGGACAAGAAATACATGGAATCTGCTTTTATCTATCTCAATCTTCAGTAAGGAAAAAAAAAATCTGTCTGTGGGTCTCTTTCCTTTTCAGGATTTTATGCTTTGATACACTGAAGTTTGACCACTTCTCAATATTTTTATTTAGAAAAGAAACTAAATAAAGCACGTTACCTAAAATAGCTCCATAAAACCCTCCAGGGGAAGTTAGAATATATGAACTTTTAAAAATCAAATTTATTTTAATTCTTACCTAATAATCTTCTTTAGCAATTATTTTAACAATATACAAAATCTCATCACACACAAAAAAAGTTATTTTCAGTGAAATGTGGAAGAAATAAATACATTCGTTAAGGCAGAAAGAGGAAGCTGAGTTGGCTGAATCAACACAGGAATAAAAATGTGTATAAAGATTCTTCAAGGAGAAAACTTACTCAAGAAAAACACAGCTCCTTAGAAGGCTATAATAGCAAACTTCATGGGATCCAGCTGACAGGGACTACAATAAAAGTCTAAATTATCTCTGAGAAGTTCAACAGAAATTTGCAAACCTATATGAAATAGGAAAAAAATAGGCTATCTTCTACGTTATAAAGGTTTTCCACATTCTTCAGAAGTTAGATTATTACAGATATTCAAGATAAACAACTTTCTAACAGTATTTAGTAAATCCTTAATAAGTCTATAAAACTGTTAATATAAGAGAAATCTGAAGGGAAAAACTGTATCACTCACATACATGATTTTCAGTTACTTACAGATTTACTGTCATCATTACTTGATGTTGGATCTTTATAACTGGAACCAGGTAATGCTGGAAAATCTTCGTTGTGTATTGAGAAGTCCTGGGATTGCTCATTTGCTGGTTTTGTTACCATGCCAACTATGTAATGAAAATAATCCAGGGAATTGTAATTGATATTTATATTTTGCTACAAACTATAAAGTTAACTTTTCCCGCAAGACACCAAAAGGCTTTTCTTATTATGCTAAGAAAGCACACTTCAAAAAAATTAGTATTCAGGATAACTATAAAGAACTTAAATTTTTATATGCTGATTAATAACTCAATATACAAAATAATACAAGGGAAATAAGTGAAAATCCTACAATTCTAATCTAATGTCATACAGAGGCCTTAAAATATAAGTTGACATTGGTAATAATTAACATTTTTTGGTTTAAAACTTGATTTATTAATATTTGACTAGCTAATATAAATACCAGTTAATTGTCAAATACAAATGAACAAAATAAATTTCAAAAGAACATGTCAGTATTCTACTTGAAAGTGACTTACAGAGTGAGCAAATTGCAATCAATTATAAAACAACTCCGTATTATTTCAGATTTTCTTGGACTCCATGTAATAGATGTAAAACATGCAAGAACTGGGAAGTAATCCTCCCACTATACTTGGCATTAGTCAGGCCCTTATTGGAGAACAATATCCAGTTTGGGGCTCCACAATTCAAGAACGATATGGAGAAACTAGAGATGGTCCAAGGAGAGCAACGGGAATGATTAAAGGGATGATAAAATGGACCTATGAGGAAAGGTTAACAACATTAGAGTCTGAACTGAGAATCAAGTAGCTAGGTACTCAACTTCCAGGGCAGATCATTTTGTTAATTCTGGAAGACTGATTTGGAAACTTTAGTATATGAATAATGAATTTTTCCCTTTTCATACATTATTATTTGTATTCACATCCTGAAAGGCATGGAAAGTCCTTCTTGGTTGAAAATAGGAAAAAGTTATTTTAGAAAAAGGATGAGCTGATTCTTCTATGTGCACTGATTCTACTATTGGTCTCTATCAAATTCTCCTAACAGGAAACAACTAAGTGTAAAGGATAAAAAAATTAAAGTATGACTTAGCTGCATTGCTGTTACATAATTTTCACGTCTAAATTGTTACTGCATGCATTTCATGCTCCCCCTATCTTTTCACTTAGGCTCTATTAGCCAAATCTCTTACTTATTAAAGATAGTGAACAAGAGTATTAATGGTAACCAAAAGTGTACATAAACTATGCATGACCTACAAGCAGTGGTTCTCAACACATGGGAATTTTTTTCCTCTCCTAGGCCAGTGTTTAGAATCACCTGTGGTTGTCACAATGGGAGTGGGGAGGAAGATGGGGGTACTACTGCCCTCTAGCAGGCAGAGGACTGTTAAACATGGAATGCTGCTAAACACCATAATGCACAGGACAACCCCCCCCCCCAGCCCCCGGTCACAAGGAATTATCTTAACTCAAATGTCAGTATGGAGGTTCAAATATACTTACTCATTTAAAAAAAAACTTCCAAAGTATAGTCAGTCATTATTAATCCCTAGGAACGTGTTCTTTTAAAGAAATGTATGATAAATTGAGAAGAGAAAAGGTAGAACACAAAATAACCACCTAAGGTGCATTAAGCAGAGATACCAGGAAAAAGAAAAACTTCTGCATACCAAGGAAAACCTCCTTTTGAGGTTTCTGTGCAAAGTAAAATATCGCACTTAATTTTGTTGTTATGGTACTCTGGGAGAAAAAAACACTTTGCATATATTAACTGACAAAATTATACTGATCTGGTTAGAAAACACACACATGAGTACACACACATGCATTATATTATGTCTGGAAATGGAAAGTTTCTGACAGCCATCATTAAAAAACTTAATTACCATAAGGAGCTCTTCCAGCCAAGGGGTTTATTAATGGAGTTGGGTTACCACTTCCTTCCCTTCTGTTTCGGTCTGCTAATGCTGGAAAATCTGAAAGGTCCAATCCTGTCACATTTTCACTTCCATCTAAATAATAAGAAAGCATACCAGTTACTGAGTCTACAAAAATTTTAAAGAGATCACATAGACCAACCATGATATAAGTTGAAATGACAGTTCAAAATGCAAAGCAAAATGTAAAGTAAGCATATGTGTAGGTACTCGATAAATACTTGTGGATTTATTTCATATGAAAGAATTTTATGAATCGTTGCAGCAAAGCAATATGTAACCCATATAATAAGAATCCAAAATTCTAAAGAATATAGCCTTAGGAGAAAGATGGTTTATTATATCCCCTGTGAAAGGTGGTAACTTAAAGTTATAACTGTTAGTTCTAAAAAGAGGGAGATTGTTGTAATATAAATGCTCTTTTCCCTGTATCAAAGCACAAGTTCTATATGGAATGCTTGGAGCTTTTGTTATATATCTGAGGAACAGGAAGAAGCAGAAGTCCTAAAAACTGCTGCCCTATGGTCTTTTAGCCACACATACAAATATGTACACATGCATGCATGCATTGTATATTTCTTTCCGAGTTTTGTAATTGGGGGGTAAGTAGGACAGAATAGGTAGGGTATACATACGGTTCCCATGTCTGGCAAATGGTTAGAAGTATGGGAATATGATAAAAAGTCCAAAAGTTTATATTACCTATTACATAGTAGGCGCTCAATAAATATTTATTAAATAAATACAATTTATTTTTATTTTAAATTTAAAAGATAGGCTTGCTTCCTTTTAAAAGTTAAAAATTAACTCAAGTTTTCAACTTTGCCTATTTTAATCATCCTTATTTCTTCTCAACTTTTATTATTCTCTTATTCTTATAACATATTCTTATATTTTGAAGAACTTCATTTTCTACCTTAGTTTTAGCCTACACTAATTCTTCTTTAACCTTTGTTTCACATAATGTTTTATGACTATTTTCAATTCATTTTGCCTTTTTTTACTGTTAATTTTTCATTTGTTTGAAGTTTCACAATTGGAAGTATCTCAGAATTAATATGTTGATAGAAAAACAATATACTCTATTAACATTCCGAGTCAGGTGACAACTGAAGTGTAAAAGATAAAATCACTCACGCTCATTGTTTAAAAACATTAATGAATTTTGAATTAAACTATTATTATATAAACAAGACAGTACAATAGAAATTAACAATTTAGTGGTTTAATTTACCATGTAATCTCAAATTAATTGATTATAATTATAAACTGAATATATATTAAAATACATGTTCAGAGTCCTCTAAGACGGAATTTTAAATTGTCATATAATATTTGAGAATATATTTTCCCCTGAAAGTTAACAAATCTCTACATTTATATTTTTAGGAAGAGACTTAGAAACAAATTTTCCTAGTATAAAATATACTTAATATAAGCTGGCACTGTCAGACTCACTGTTATTTTATGTCCCATTTAGGAAAACAACTTGCCAATTATGATATGCAGCTCAATTTCAGAAATAAAGCATGAAAAATGTGCTTTGTAGAAACAATGGCATATAGAACTCAGATTAACTTCTTGATCACAAAACTGTAATTTTCAAATGCTGAAATTTTGAATTTTAGAGTCTCATGTATCAGTCGATACTACTAAATACATATTAACATTTAAAAATTAAAAGCCCAGAGACACAAATCACACATCATTATTAAATCTTCTCTTCTGCTTCTACACATGCTTCATATTGCTGTTTGTTCTTTCACTTTCCACTCCCTCTACATATTATTTCTCTCTCAACAATCTTACTCATTTTTGTTCCTATGATCATAAATCATTTACTTTCTTTTTCAAAAAGGGTCTGGAGAGAAGCAAAATAGCAACAAAGCTTCCTGTTCTCTCCTGTCTGAAGCAGTTGAAAAAGAAATAAACCAACAGATGGCAAGATCTCCATACCATCAGTATCAGACTTGATTGTCCATGTAATTAAAAATTGAATTTTACACATAAATCTGGATAAAAAATTCATACAGGTTTATGCCAAAATCAATTTAAAACTAGTAAGAAAAAATGGGAAATATTCCATATATAAATTTAAAGATTTCTTCACTCTGGGCCTTTATAGTCAGAAGGTCATAATACCTACCCAACCTAGTTTAGAATATAGTTCTCACAGTGAGAGGACCGAGGATATGAAAAGCTCTTGAAGCAAAAAGATTGAGGCATAAATACAGATTAAGGTAATATTTAGGTTCTCTGTACATGTTAAAGGAAATAATCTTGATGTTTTAACACCATACCATTACCTCACCAAATGAAAAAATAAATTGTCTTTCAGCTATTCACTAAATTAAGTCCTATTCCTGTCAACTTTTCACTAAATCAAATTCTACCATTTAACATAAAAAACTCTGTATTTTAAGACCAGTAGGTTTTAAAGATCTACTGTATTTTTAATAGGGTGCTAGCTCCAGAATAAGCTTACCTGTTCCATTAAAAATGTTACTTGATAAGGAGTTATTCATTCCAAATGCCTGATTCCTGTTCATTCCAAATCCAGACATACTGGGTACATAGAAAATAATTTTAGATATACAGTAAGAACACTAACTTACAGATGAAGAAAAACAAAAGTGTATACTTTTGATCCTCTCACACAAAACAACAATGTTTAAAAACAAGTACTAATTTTATTTTGAGTTTAATCTTTATTTTTATTTTAAAAACTTCCTTAAAGCCCTTCCATGAGCAACTGACAACCAAACATCTTAAACAGATTAATAAAAAACAAAATCAAAGCATGTATATATATAAGCCTTGAGGAAAACAGATTAAGGGTACTTCTTGTGTACTTGGGGAGCCAACTTACTACTGAATATACTAGAAGAAGTAACCTCAAAAACAGTTTAGTGAAATATCTCCTTGAATATGTTTTGCTTCTACTAATGGTAAAGTGTACTATTATTGCTTTTCACAAATGATCTTTTATACAGAATCTGACTATCCCAATTAGAATATAAACTCTTCCTGGATGAGGTCCATGTCATAATCATTTTTGCATTCTCAACCGTTAATGACAGGAGGATACAACAGACCTTCAATATTTAGTTCACCTGAATTAAATGGTGGTTTTTCTTTAAATGATGCTGAATTAAATGAATTAATTGTTCCAAAACATATTCTTATCTCAATATAGTCTTTCAGCTAGTTAAAAAAAAAAAATCTTTCTTCAGTGTCCTCGATTAAATTCATGCACAGTTAGTACTGAGTAGTCACAAATGCCTCCCTGCCTTTTTTTCTGCACAAGCATAAATGGGGTGAGGGAGGGTACTAAGACAGAACTTAAAAAAAAAAAATAAGGAAATAAAAAACAATTGTTAACTTCAATTCTACAATTAAAGTTTGCACATTAACATCAAATAATTTGATGAAAATATGTATATCAGATTTATGAGTAGGATAAAACTGAAGATAGGGGTTTTTCACCTAACTCTGTTAACTAACTATGGCCAAACAGTATCTTCATAAAATATGCAGCTGGTGAAACAACAATGCTCTAAAGAAGAATAGGAGAGTCAACAGAAACTTTTGTTTATTAACAGCATGTTGGAATTGCTAATGATATAGGTATACCCCCAAACATTAAATAAGTGCTAAGATATAAAAACATTTTATAAAAAAATACAACTTGTCAATAGCAATAAGCAGGAATTTAGAAACCTGTGTTTCTTTGACAATTTATAAGCAAAGTATTTCTCAAAAACAATTAAAATGTGAAAAATATGGAAAGGCAAACCTTTAAATATACATTCAATGAACAATACTAAAAGAGTGCAGAAAAATTGTGATAAAGCCCAAGAAGAGTATGTGATTAGGAAGTTATCAAGGAGATGAGAATTTTGATGACCCTTTGCAAACAATAACATTTAAAAAGCAGTACAATTATAAAAGATATGCTCATAAGTCTAAAAAAACTAAGAATTGGAGCTTCTAAATAGGAAATCAGATTTTACAAGTACTACATAGAAGGTAGTAATTCAAACAGGTATGGTAGTAACCAGGATCAAGGTCCCTATACTCCCTGTTCCCCATTAGGAAAAAAAAATTGGCAAACAAACTTAATATTTTTATAAGGAAGTTTTACATTGCAGATAAATCTCATATAAAGTACCAAAATTGCTTAAAAATTCTGAAAAGTTGGTAACTGATCTTCATATTGTTATTATTTGCATAGTAGTATATGCAATGAGTACAAAAAGAGTGAAAAGCGTAACAGTTCATTTTTGTTTTAAATCCTAGGACATGGCATTCTTCAAACATTGTAGATGTATTTGGATTCTAGTCATGAGATCGCCATAGCACAAAAATAAATTTTGGCTGAAAAGGTACTTAACCATAAGTGAAGTAAGGCAGTAATAATCAAACATGTCTCCAGCCCTAATAAGTCTGGAAATCTTACCACACAGGTGACCAACCCCACTTAATAGAGGAAAGACATACTAACAAAATTCTGCCTGATGGCAACATAACAACAATCTTTTTCTAACAACAACGGAAAACCTTTAATATGCTTTTGAAAATCGACATTGTTTTCAAAAAAACATCTTTAGTTTAGGGATATTCAAGTTGTGATGTGAAACAGAAAGAGAATCTTTGGTCATAAATATATGATGACACACACTTATGAAACAGAAGAAGCCAACACTGAAGAGCAGAGTGCTGAATATGAAAGGAAAATTTTAAAATACCCCAAAAGACAATTATACACAGTATCAATAAGCATCTTACCTGTTCACAGTAAAAGGCTGTCGAGAAGGCTGCTGCTTTGGCATACATATTATGCTTGGCGAGCTTCTGTTGGGGCTACCTAACCCTGAACTGCTCATGCTATTTGTCCTGCTAGGAATTCCAATGCCCTGACCAACCTGGGAGTGGTTCATCATATTCCTAGGATTCATAGGCAAAATACCCCTGAAAGAGAAGTCCATTATACTAAATAAGCTCTCTACAATCACTCATTAAAATTCTCTATAAATAATCAATTGGTCTAACCTTAGAAACTACTCAAGTATACTTTCATATTGCATTGTTATTTTTTTCTTTTGTCTGGTCATTCTAGTTCTTTAAAAAGAAAAATTAAATCAACAAGAAAGGGCAAATTATAGTGAGACTAATATAAGGTGATATCTAACATGAGAGAAATAATGTGATTGGATGAAAAATACAAATTTCATACATGTATTTACAGTCTCATTCCAAATGTATGTCATTCTATTTTCTTCCTACTAATATTCATCATTTATATAGCCTGTTTTATTTTACTCTGCTGAAGCAATGGATGTGTGGCTAAGGGAGCAATGATCAGAAATATCTGAGAAGTAATTTTACATTGCATATCCTTCCTTGAGGAAGGAGCTGGCTTTCAAAGAGATGCCCAGGTGGTGATTAACCCTTCATACCCACCCAGTTGACAACCAGTACTAGCTGCAGGATAAACACATCTTACACTAAACTTATCAATTTGCAATGAAATAAGCACAGGGCATCAACTTTCTTTTTCTTAGTGAAAGGCACTGAACCAGAAAAATAAAATAATTAATTACCTTATTGAAAAACTAAAAAGTCTGCTTAGTCTACAACAATACATTTTGAAAAATACTCTGGTCCATCAATAAATACCTGCTTGGAGATGGAGGCGTGTGAAGTGACATTGTTGGTACCCCTGTTGTTGGCGTGACGTGGCTCGGTAACTGAGTGCCTTGTGATAAGCTGCGATTTAACTGAGGGGTATTGTTGGTCATCCCCCTCATTGGAAGGCCTAGTGCACCTATTAAAAAAATTCAGAAGAAGGAAATTCTTTGCCATCAGGAATGAAATTGTTATCCATCTTCTGGAATTGGCAATTTAAAACAGTTTTAAATGACCTAATTTGTAATATAAAAATTTTAGAGATATATTCAATTCACTTCAGAGGGAATACTGATTTTAACAAAAATATATGCTAGTCTGAAATTTACTATTATGAATACTGCCTTCCTACTTCTATCTTCATATATCTGTTTTACAACAAACTGTCAATGATTATAAAAAATTAGATGAATTATTTCAATAAAATCATTGCATAAATATTATCTAAATTTATGACCTTGTGTTTTTGTTTTAAATCTTAACTGAGGTACATGGACATTTAACCCTGTTTTACTAAAGTAGCTCTAATTTTTATATGAACCTTTTTAACATAGTTAAGAAAAATCTCTTTATTCCTATTTATACATTCATAAGCCTCAACATTAGTATTTACAAATCCAATATAAAATGTCAGCAAGAATTAAAAACACAACCTGATACAAATCTAAAAGGCAAAAAATTCAAATATTTAAAAGGATTTCAAAGTACAATGACCTTCTATTTGTCTTGTACTCGTGGGGTCACATAAAGGGATGGATGTGTTTCAATAGGTGCATTTTTTAAGATTACTGAGAGTTATTCTGACATGAAGCAATTTTAAAAAAATCACTTGGGATTAACTTATTACAAAAGTTTTACATACTTTCTGCTTTTTTTATTAATAGCAACTATATTGTTAAACAATAAACTATTTTTAAATGATCCAGAATAATTGTCATAGATAGCATGTTCCACGTATTTCCCCTTTTATTCCTCAAAGTAAGGATGTTCAGTTGTCACTTATATTATCATTCTATCTGCCTATGAATGCCTCTATGCCTTCAGTTTTCTAACCCACAACTTTTAGCACTTTATCATCTGCTGTAAAACAGCACATCAGTCAACCAAATTTATTCTGAACTAGAGATTAAATAAAAGTGAAAACATGGAGAGCTAATGAGTAAGTAGATGATTTGAGTGCTAGGAATTTATGGTGACATTTCCCCTGCTTTTGGGTCTAATTTTGGATCCAAGAATTTCAAACACCTGAAGACTGAAACTATAACCACCAAAACACTGTAGTACTATATGTGTTATATATGTTTTCTTTTACATATCTTTGCAAAATTTACCTTTTGGCATGTCAGTGTAATACCTTCAAACCTAGGGACACCAGTGAATCGCAAAGAGTTCACTGATAGGTAACTACAATCTAGCATGCTCACTACTCAGCTCGTAGTCTATATTTCCTTCTCAACTGAATAAAGCCAAGGAACCTAGCTGAATACAGATAGCCACTATAGTCCAAGTTTACTCTTCATTCATTTCTCATAAAGCTCTGAGCTTGGTTCCACTATTCTGTAAGTCGCATGAAGGGAACTGGTATAGACTCTACATTGTCACGTTTTGACACAACATTAATGTCTCTCTAGTAATACAAGTATTGTGACCATGAGCTTTCCCATTAGCTGTGGCCACTTTCACTGAATCTGGAACAAAATAAGGAAGAACAAGAGATCACATATCAACCTGTATTTAAGATTTCTTCAGTAGAAATTACATTTTTCCTTCTTTTTCTACAGGCCGTCTAGGTGCTCCCCTAATAAACAACCAAAGTGACACTTTTAACAATACTCATTCAACAAACATTTACTGGGTGCCTACTCTGTGTTAAAGCACTGTGATAGATGCTGGGGACACAGCAATGAAAAAGAGACAAAAATGGATCCTAACCCAAGAAAGCTTACATCTTTCTCCCAAAACATGCTGTCCTAAAGTCAGCTATAAATGCAAAGTTACTGACCACCAAGAAATACTACACAAATTTAGAGCTGAAAGGAATCTTAAAGATCACCTAATTCAATGTTTCATTTTACAGATGAGGAATCTGAGTCTCAAATAAGTCAACTGATTTTTTTCCAAGGTGAATAAAGAACCAAGACTAGACTTTAGATCTCTTAACTCCTAGTGTCTTAACAGTAGCATGATGGACTCCAATATAACAATTAATTAGCATTCTTGTGGGTGCCTACTGAATTATAACAACTCTTTAATTATTCTATTTTCTTTTTTGCTATTTCTCCTTTGAAGATGTTTAATTTTCTTCAGGCTTTTCCTAAACCTCCATCTCTTGTTCTCTTCCTTCCATTTTTTTTCTCTTTCTCTATATTGTCAAATTTTCATTCTTCTAGATCTATTTTTCCTTTCCTCTGTACTCTTTCTACATCTTCAGCATTGCAGACAAACATGCTTTCTAAAACTCTTGTACCTTTAGCTCTTTTCTAACAATCCATAAATACAAAAAGACTCATTGCAATGCATTTACTTCATAAACATATATATACACATATAACATACATAATACTACGTTATATAACAAAAATTATAATTTCAGAAATACTTTAGAGATTGGAGATTCTCTGACATGAGCATAAAATTTTATGGAGACGGAAACAAGAACAGGGAAGATTATTTAGTCAATTAGGGATTGGTATATTTAAATTAATCTACAGTGCTGAGATTAGAGAAAGACAGCATCAAGTGAAGAACATCAAGCATTTATTTTGCCTCAATATTATTTCATAAAACACCTAATAAATTCAAAAAATTTGAGTTGCACTTTGTTAAAATAGTAGGTACTGAAAAACAAGAGTAGTAAGTAGTATGTGAATTTCAAAGTGGATGATCAGTCTGGGGATACTTAATATCATCAAGTTATTTTAAATGTAACTTAAAAACTAATTCCTTTAGAACATAAAGATGATTATTGAATAGGAAAATATGAAGATTTATTTTTTAGGAAACACACTGGAGTCATTAAATCTGAGTTATTTTAATCAAATTAGTACTGGGTAGGATCAGGAGACGGAAAAATTTATTCTTTCATTACCAGTATAATTAGAAGCAATCACAGGAAAAAACTCCAATATATTAAACCAAAAGACATGTAAAATAAAAGAAAATAAAGGGGGAAAAACAGTTCATAAAGGTTTTTTGCCATAAAGTAACTACAACAGGTTAAAAATGAACATGAATGCAAATATCTGCATGAGCCTGTAATATGGATAGGTAACTTGCAGGGCAAAAGGATTAAAATTTTCAAGTACCTAACAGATCATGCACTATTAAGCACTATACTACTTCATCTTCTTTCCTCCTTACAGAAATCCTATAGAGAAGGTAATTATCCCCCATTTATAGACAAGGAATAAAAGAATCAACAAAATACAGTTAAAAAGCAGTTTTAAAGGGTTCTAATTCTGAATCAAACTTTTCTTTCATTTCAACTAATTTGTAATAAAGAGTAATGCACTATTAGGAGAAATATATGGTGAAGATATTCTAAGTAGATCTGTATCTTATTTGGCAAAGTGTTAAACAAAGAATGAATTAGATTTTTATATATCATTTTTCAGAAACCCAAAAGATTATGATCTAAGAAATGCTTCAATGAATTATTTCCACCACACAATTAACAGCACATTCTTCAAACACCTATGGCAAAATATGCCATCCTTTATTCAATTTTTCACTAAAACAGTAATAAGAAAAATATAAGAAAAAATTTAATTACAGTAACAAAATCCCCGAATACTCATACTTAAATCTTCTAAAATCTTTACTAAGGAGAGAAAACATTTAACTGATGCAACAGTGTTTAAAGTATCCCCCTTTTTCATTCCCAAAGCAACTAACTTCCCTCAGGAATTCATTATTCTGCCTACACCAACAAAGAATAAATCATCTTCTTACCTCCAATCTGTACTGTACTTGCTGGTTAATCTTCCCTGTAACATTATTTCACTATATAATTTCCTTCACTACAATCAAAGGATTTTGGAAACACAAGTTTTCAGAGATCATCCAACTAAGTTACTGATGGACGGATATACAATTAAATTATAGAGGAACACTTAACATCAGGCATTAAACAACAAGTGTGAAAAATAAAAGTAATGATCCAATTTCTTGACTTCTATTTCAATCCCTTTTTTCAACCAATCACTTTCTACTTCTGAGTAGTTGCTAACTTTTGTATCACTTGGGGAACTTTAATATTTGGGCCCCACATCCAGAATTATGACTTACTTTGTATCTGAGTAATTCATGGGCAGTGAGATTTTTAAAAAATCTCCTGGTGTCTCTAAAGCTGTTTAGAGTCAGGAGTGAAAGTCATTGTTTTACAGCATTAAATGCAACTCCAATTTAGTCCATAATGTTCCTTCAGGCCCCAAAGAGTCTGCTAATCTTTATTTTTTCCCCGCCTTTATTGAGACAATATTGGTACCTGAATCTTCTAATCTTAATTATTTCACTCACCCCAACACAAATTCTTTTTACATACTACATATTTTACTTATAATCTTCCTTCTTTCTCCCACCCCAAATGTGCCTCTGCACCTTTACTCATATCCTTCAGCTCACCTAGAAAACTTTCTTCTTTTGTTCTACAGAGATACAAAAGAATATATACACACACACACAAAAGAAATAAAATATGTATGTATACAAAAGAACATATATGTGTGTGTATTTATGTGTACAGATAAAACTTATGATCAAGGACCTTACTTATAGTTCATATATAGTGTGTTTAGGTATAGATGGGAGGGGCTACTAACTCAGACATGAAAATAGAATGGGCTTGGGCTCAGAAAAGCTTTCCTGGCGGAGATAGGACATGAAATAAGCAATGAAAGAGATTTAATCAGGTATTCAATAGTGGTGATGAGCCAGGTGGGTAAAAATGGTACACCAGTGCTGTCAGGGAGAAAAAAAAAAAAAGCTAAATGTATGAAATAAGGTCAATGGAGGAGTGGACTTATTTCTGGGTATGAGATAAGAAGCATGGATAGAGCAAACTGACTTCAAAACCATGAACTCTAAGAAGCTGCTACGCTAACTCCAGCCAAAAGTCCCATATAATATTTGGATGATCTCTGCAAGAACTGGCAACAGTAGCTGTGGAGCAGTTGTGTAAATCACCTACATAAACTTTATACATCTTCAACCAAAATTTCCTCCATTATAAAGGGAAGAGTTATAAATAACCAAATAAGTAACTCAACAACTAAATAAATTTCCTCCACTATAGTGGTACCCATTCACAAAGTAATGCAGGCCTCATACCTTAAAAAAAAAAAAAAAATCCTTGTTCCCTCTCTCTTTCATGTCTTACACATCACCAAACAGTATTATATTAGCTCTATTTCCAAAGTATCCCAAATGTCTTAGATCTTAGAATACTTCACTCATGGTAGGTACTTGACACTACTTTTCTCAATTCAAGTTCACAGATTTACTGTATGCTATAGCTATGCTCTTGAACTTGGAACGTATCTAAGATGATGAGGTATATTATTCTTCAAAATTCTATTTTGAAGATACTATTAATTCTTGGCTGAAATCAATAGCCTAGTAGGTTTTCTTTGCCCTAATAAACTAAACCACTCCCAAAACCTATTCCATGCTCCATGCTGTGAATCTTGTTCCCCCTACTCTTGAAGGGCAATGTCAAAAATAACCTCATGTAAATCCTCCTAGACATGTAAAATACTCGTCTTTGAAATACCCAGACAACTCTGTACTACTTCTGCTACGCTTTTTGTACCTTATCCTACTAGACTCCATGTATCTTACTTATCATATAGTCAATAAACACATACTGAATGCCTGTCATGCAGAGTACTGAGAATATAAAGGCAATGAAAGACACGCAATAAACAAGTGCAGCAACACAACAGAATGTGCACCATACCAAGATGGCATGAAAGTGAGTGATCTTTTTTAGAACATATCTGCAATATCTAGCTTGGTGTAATATGAATGGTAGGCACTCGGTAGCTGTTACATTTCACTTCTACTTCTTTTTTGAAGCTTTCTTTTACCATAATAGCTTACCGTGTTTTTCTCTCTAAAGTATAAAAGTCTGCCTGTACTATTCAACATTCAACCTTTTAATCTATGTACTAGCAGTGTAGGGAGTTAGTCAGTATTTTACATACAAAAATGTCTTGACCACCCCAACTACAATGTGTGCTTCTTGAGAGCAACAACTCCTAAAGCATTTAGTATTAATTTGTGTATTTGAACAATGATTCTACAGGTTCCTGACACTGCCAAATTGTGCCACATGGCTAATTACACTGTCAGCAGTCTCACGTCCAAACTACCCACCTTTGCGCAGGTGTACCACCAAACAAGTAGTCTTCACACAGTTGTTCTTAAAATAGGACACTAAAGGGTACTGCTGAAAGGATGAGATTCTAACACTGCTCTCACTAAGGAGTCTGAATCCCAGAAAGATAAGCGTATTTCCTTTCCCAGGCAGGGACTTAACTCCTTGAGAATTTCTAATACAAATATGAACAATGGATTAATCCACACAACCATTTAACTTATGTGACTATAAAATACTAGGCACAAAGGAAGCACCCAGTAATTATATTTTCCTTTTCCTCTTCTGAGGCACTATATTTTGTTGGTAAGTAAGAAAAAGTAATTACAACTACACACCCACTTAATTTCAATGCACTGACTATTCAACAGAAATTAATTCCTGGTTCCCTGTTCATTCCAACTTACTAGACCGCTTTTGGACCCCAGGGGTCTTCACACCTATAAAGTATACCTTTACACTTATGCACATACTCAAGGCAGACAAGTAAAGAATACCAGGTAACTTGAATACAAAATTTCACTCACTGGCTTTTATAGTTTTCACCTGGTGCATCTTATATAGCTAAACCCTTGAGTGAAAAGTTACTTATGTATTTGGATACAATCCTACTATACCAGAACCCGTGATCTTACAAAAAAGCACCAGCCCTGCATTTTCTGGGTACCCTTATGAAAACCCCATCACTTTTACTCAAACCTGGCAAAACGTAGGTATAAGCAGCTCTGTATCCATTCCAAGAGTGATTCCCGCCCTTGTTTAATATCAGTAGAGTCTTAGTTTCAGAGAAGGCACTCTTTCTTCTCCACCTCTCACCTCTCCAAGTCATCAAAAACACAGAACAGATAGTACACTTTCATTTTAATGGTACAAATTCCTACTGAACTCTGCCAATTTGAATACAGAGTTATTGGTGTTTTATTCAGTGCACTTGGGAAACTAATGAATTTTTAGTTCTCTCAAACCCAATGCACAATTAAAATTAGTTGCCATAAGAATAGTATCACTAATCTTCTCCCACCTTATTCTATCTCCCATTCTTTATTAAAGTGAGCTCTTCAAGTTTTATCAATCTAACTTATTCCATATAGCAGCTGGTGTTCTCTCTGACAAGGTGAGTGTTCAGACTACTTATCAGTTAAATAAACTGTCTGCCCCTCTCAGATCTATTCTAACACACAGAAAGTGGGAATACAATCTCTGTCTTTTATAGCCAGCTGCAGTCTTCTAGTTTATATCCTGGGAAGTAAATATTGTACCCAGTCTTGAGATACTTCAGTTTCAGTTGCTCTAAGGTTCAATTTTCTGTAGGCTAATGCTACAATGTCAATGAAGGAGTGAGCCATACATGAAAGGACTGGTTCACCAATGCTGCAGGAACAGTCATTTAATGTACTGAACTCAAAAGGAAATATTTATCATATGATTTATTTTTAAACTAATAAGTACTTTAAAATACTTTTTCTAATGAAAATAACTTTGCTCATTTATTTTTGTATGTATCTTTGTGTGATCTTAATAATCAGCACAATCATTTACACAAATTAAGAGGTAAGTAAATGTCTATTGTATTAATAAAGTAACTATTTCAAACCCATTTCATTTCTTATCTTAGACCAATACAATTTCATATTTGGAGCTAAAAAATTAGGTCAGATTTTAAAAATCCACACAGCTAATTATATTGTAAAATAATTGTCATTCTTCTTCATAAAATAACCTTACCTTCTCAAATACAATTTCCCCTCCATTCTATATCTTTCTGTTGCTATAAATTGTGTGTTTTAAAAAGATAAACTCTTTGCAGTTACTCTATAGAAATAAAGGTTAGCTTTAAAATAATTAGATATTTCCATGGGAAGGCTTATCAGAAAGGTAAATGTAAACTAACTAGCTAATTACATTTACTCAACAAATAGTATGAACATTTGTGGATAAAATGTAACACTTTTATGTAATAAAATGGTTTTAAAAGGTTTTCCACTTAACTAGAGGCAGACTGCTAATATCTACAGGCAATTAGTAATTTACTAATTCTCTAGTAACAAAATTGTGTGTGTGTTCCATACGAAAGAGGAAGACCACATACAAAAGATGGAAAGAAAAAAGTAGATGGAAATTATGTCTTTTTAACAAATTAAGTTTCTTCCCTCTACTAAACTTCAAAATTATTTAAGAGTAAAATGGTATTTCAAACTAGTCTGATTACCTACTAAAACTTTTGCCTTTTATTATACTGGTAAAACATTTCAAATCAAATATCTGATTTTCATTTGAAGTTAGCTAAAATACTGAGTCATTAAAGTTGTCATCTCCAGTTTACCCAATTATTCTGTAATCCGTAATGGGAACTTATATCCCTTTTAACATTCCCCATTAATAGAGATGAGAGATCAGCAGTCTCTGACATTAACAGAGATGATAAAATCTTATATAATAATTGGGAAAATTAATTTGAGAAAAAAATAGAAAGATTTTATAATTTAGTTTTATAAAAATTTTATATGATAGTAGGTAACATTTATTGAGCGCTTACTATGCGCCAGGCACTGAGCTAAGCGCTATAAAAGTATTACAATACTTAAAAAGAAATAAATCTTTCATATAGAAAAAGTTTGATTTGTGAGTCAAGACATAAATTTTGTGCCTGGATTGAGCTAAAGTAAAGGAAGAAATATTTGCTAAACAAAGAATGTTTCCAAACTGCTAAGTAATGGGCTTTACAACAACAACAAAAAAAAGGCCAAGAAACAAAAATAAACAACTTAATCAATCAGACACCCCTGAAAAAAAAAAATGTAACTTCCTCTAATTGCAAAAGCAGAGGATGCCTATTTTTAATTTGTTTAGCAAATTGTTCTTCAAGAATACTGCAAGTGAATATATAGATACAAAAGATGGAGAAACAAATTGCAATTTATCCTATATCCAAATAACAACAAATGATAAATTAGAAAGGACTGAAATGAGGTTTTGTTATGGCAAGTGAAATAAAACTGAAAATTATATTCCCTTTAAATCCTAGGATATACCCACAAGGGCAGCACTATTATTTCTTTATTTGGTAGTTTTTTTTTCTTTAAATAAAGTATTCCAGAATAAACACAAAATTCTTACTTTGTTGCCCGTATAAACTTGCCCCAAACTGAGACAGCTGACCTGATGTAGATGGTGATGCCAGCATCTAGAAACAAATTAATTATATTAGAGCATAAAAGAAAGTACACAGAACATTGCATTTACACTTTACAAAACTGTACATATCATGTAAGTCAAATCTACATTTCTCATTTTCCAGAAAAACATAAAACAAGCATTATATAATAAAGTCCATATTTCTTAGTATCAAAACTGAATGAAACCAATCTGTGTAAATAGAATGAACTTTTAATTACTACAGAAATTTTTTCAAATTACTATAAATGAAACTATAGGAACACTATTACTTCACTTAAAAACTAAAATTAGGCTAACAAAAACATGAAACAGTATCTTAAAAAGCCAGTCTATATAAATATATAAGTGAAGTTACTTGTTTCTAAGACAACACATTAAAATTCTAAAGTCATTTTATTAAACTGAAAATAAAATCACCTAGATAGAAAAGTTCTATATTTTATAAGAGCAGCTGACTTTTCCATACAGTAACTAATATGTATCAAATGGGTAGAAAAATCTCATAATCATACACACAACCATACAACAAATAGAAACAAAATACAATACTGAAGGACAAGTCAAAAATACTGACAAAAATATATAGAGGTGGTATATAATGTAGACTATTTATTTTAATAGTAGTTAATTTTAACAAATTTATTTTAATAGTAGTTAACTTTAACTACTATTAAATAGTTAACTTTATGGCAATTGCCTTGATATTTAATGCATTGGTATAATTTTTTTCCTCCGAGAACATAAAATGTTTGAAGGCATGTAACATTCCTGGAATAAGTTTATATTTATATTTCCTCAGATTAGTATGGAATGTGGTAGTGTATACACACAGTAGGTATTTAAAGTGAGTAAATGGAAATCTGTAAATATTGGTGTATGTTTGTATATTCTATGCTTATATTAATCAATCATCAAAACACCTTAAATTAAATACAGCATGGACCATGTATGTCATCAAGAGGGTTATAATGAAAGTGGAAGGTTACAGTGGGTTATAGTGGAATAACAGAATGAATTATGCATCTAATTCATTCTAAGGCACAATGCAGCAACAGGAAATATAAAACATCACAGAATGAAGAAAATCCTAAATAAGGGAGAGGTAACACAAGTACTCTGTATAGCAGTAATTATCTGATGTAGGTACAGATGATGAGTATTCCAGGCTGAGAAAATGCAGTGAGTGAAAGTGTGATTAAAGTTAGTGATATAATCAGAACACAAAGTAAGAAATATGAGTGAGTAGATAATAGGATAACTGGGGAAAAGAGATAAGGCTCACTCCTTTGCACACTGAGGCATAGAAGAATGGAAAATAAAAGTATACTGAGGTTGGATGGTAAAGGGTCTTTTTAAATGTCATGCAAATATGGCTACCAACTATGATAACAAAGAGGGGAAAAAAGCAAAGAAATGACATGATCAAAGTGCTATGAAAAGGGTATTTCAGAAGCAGAAATAGATGGAAATGGTTAGATAATAAACAAGAACAGTAGAAGTGGAATTACAAAAGAAAGGCATTCTGGTGACAGAGCAACAGTATTTGATGTCCTGCTGGATTGGATGAGGTACAGGGAAAAGGAGGTGGGTGGAGAAGCACCAGGCAGGGAATTATCAGAGGCCATTCTGTGGTTTCCAGAGAAGAATTATGATAACAATGACAACATTAAACCACGAAGAAAAATATTTAAACAACAGAGATTTCACACAACACTAATTTTAGCTATTTTCATGCCAAAATTGAGTTGTTTTAATTATTCTAAAAGTCACCAAAAAATTGTATAACACAGTAGTTCGACACTAATGCTATACTTCAGAATCAGTTACACCCTACCTAAAAACAGCAACCTTTAAATATAGTTACAGCTTCTATTTAAAAAAAAAAAAGCATCAAATTTTATAAATATTCCTTTTCAAATCCAGACAGTATGCAATCTAAAATTATCTGAATATACATTTCATACCTGATTAAATTATTTTGCTAGATATAGTCATCATTACTGTTATCACATAACTAGAACTATTTTGAACACATTAAAGGTTCATTTCCAAACTGCAAGATCAAAGGAAAAGTGTAATATATAATGAACTTTAATTGGTGATAAAAGGTAAAAGGTTTATATAATATTCTAATTACCTATTATCATTACAAACAACAAAGGAAAGCAAATGATTATAGCTGTTTCCATGGCCAGCAATGACTTACACAGATCCATAATGTGATCATTTTAGAATGGACCACTTAAAAATTACTTTTCACAGTAATCTATGTTTATTTAATACAAAACTCCAAAGAACCCTCTTGATGACAAAGTCTATCTTCTCAGCAAGGTTACATGGTCATGAATTATATGTGTGTCAAGACACCTGCCCTTTCAATAGTGAGAGGCAGAGCACGAAGGTAGAGAGGGGGCTGAGGCCTAGGGCTAAGTACTTGAGACCAAAAGCAACAGGGCATCTATTTACCAGTATGATGTACTAAATATTATAATTTTCTCTAGATGTAAGTACATGAAGATTAGTAAACACTGAATTATAGGAATATGAAAGTAGTTTATGTTAAATTTAAGACATTATAACCTTCAAAACATCTATATAGAAAAAAGCATTGATCAGGTATACAAACATGTTAAAACGACTGCTTAAAATGTGTCCAAAATGCAAATAAATAATTTCTATTAAGTCAATCCCTAATAGTGTGTATTTTTAAACTCTAAAAGTATGCCAATGAACTATATCAGCGTTAAAAATGGATTTTACAAACAGTGAAGGACACTGAGTGAGGGAAATGCTATTTATGAAGGCAAAGAAATACCCAAGAAATGTATGCTGGTCCAACAAATACAACTAACAGACAATAAAAAAGTCATAATTTTTTTAAATGCTGAAATGTAATAACCAAAAGGTAAATTTCTTAAAAAAAAAAAAAAAACAGAGAACTTTACATCAACAGACACATTAAGGTAGGAATACAGCTTAATAAGAAATAACCCAGCTTGAGAGTAAGGGGAAAAATGTGGGTTAAATCCTGATTCTGCCACTTAAAAATATGGGACAGTCTAGCCTCTGTCTCTTCCCTGTTAGATAGAAATATCACTACCTACCTCAGAGCTAAAGTGAGGATTAAATAAAGTAAAATATGATACCCAGTAAGTGTGTTTAACAAATGGTAACTGCAGTTCTTAGTAAGCCACCTTCCTACCAATGCAGAGCTTTTATTAACAGCAGTCAGAAAGGGATACTCAGCTTTTGGGGAACTTACTGAACAGTACCCTAAAATTATATAAATTTTAAAGAAAGAAGTTCATCATCAAATTCCAGGTAAAATAAGGAGAACTTATGTTCTTGGGGATGGTGGTAGGAAACTACATAATCAGTAGAATGTTAAAACCCATCTACCATGGCCTCAATCTAAAACATCATAACAACTATACATTTCCTCATTTCTCAAACAGTCTATAAAATGCACTACAAGCAACAATAAAAACCAGGAAGTAACTAAAAGAAATAGTAATGTGAATCAAGGTATTTCCTTGAAGCAACAAAGAACCCTTTTATCTTTTGTTTAATGTATAGGATGTAAAGAAAATCAACAAATTAGAAACTGTATTTTAAAAATTACTTTCATTTTTACTAGAGACAACTCTGAAATCCAGGAAATTTGAAATCGTATATGTGAAAACTTTATAAAAGGCAAATCTGGCTCCCGCTAGCAACCCATACTACAAGTTTTAAATATTCAATACTACTCCCGCTAATAGTGATACCTGTCCTAATTACTCCCTCCAATAAATATACCTTCAGTCACAAAACCTATTTTAAGAAACATTAAAATCAACTTCGTCAAGACATTTTTCCACATAAAAACAAATGATTTCAAAATGTAGCAAAGTTTTATTAAGTAAAAATTCCCTGGCAACAAAAGGCATTTTAAAATGAAGTAAATTTTCAAATGTTCTTTAAAATTTCATTGTATAATATACTTAAATGTATGGCTAATATATAATTTGTAGCATTCTATTACTATTCTAGAACAAAATACAAAAAAGAAGTGTGACAAATTATACCATATCTAAAAATTTGCAAAAGAGACAAAGGGAGAGGAAATTCTAAATATGGATAGAATCTGAAGAACATTTTAAAATTAAAAACAGTAAGAAAGTCATTGAATTCAGCAAACAAGCAAAAAGGAAAGACTATGAGAAGACTAATACATTTAAAAGTCCAAAAGAAGAAACGACAAGTAGCAGAAAAATTGTGATTGAGTCATAAAGCCTACGAGTCAGATAACAATAAATTATAAGTTGACAAGGTATTTCAAGTAATATTGATTAAAACATTGTTTTCAAGAACATTTTCAAAAAGTATAGTATAAGCTGAAATAGTAATTATGTCCTAGCGGGCATTTAACATTCAAATTCTTTACTAAATACAGTAATAAGCACTACTGTATTATATTGTCTGAATTTCAGATTAGCATCAAAGTACAAATTTATAGAAAGCCTTATGCCTAAATAAATATGTACTTTCAGGTAGAGTTAGGTACTGGAACTCCTAAAATGCAAGAAAGAACTGAGAATAATAGTGGGGGAAGTACTGATGGCATATAAAAGGATACTAAGAAGAGTGATTAGAGAGAAGTCTATTTAGGTAAGATATTTTCGCAGATGGAGTGAGAGAGAACCATTTATAGATCTGAAAACAGAAAGTGCCAATGTCCTGTGACAGAAACAAATTCAACAAGCTGCAGTCAGCTAGCACTGCAGTATACAGTAAAATACTAATCATGAGTATGACAATGACAACAGTAATTAAAAATATCCTTACTTTATACTAGATTTTAACTAATTGGCCAGAGAGAAATCCTAGTTGCCAGAACTGCCATAGGTTAACACAAGCATACAAGCTAGTATCAATTAAAAACGATCGCTGTTTTATCAAAATAAGGAAGTAGTCTGCTCTTACTACTTTTCAAAACTTTTTTAAAAAAGTATAGTGCCACACTTCATGTGTCTTACAGTCTGTATTAAAACAAGGGAAAAGAAGTTCCCACAAGTCTGTGTTTCTAAAATGATTATGCTTAAGAATTGTCAAACAAGTATAAAAGATTCATAAAACTAGAAATAGAAAATTTTAGCAATTAAAATACCAATTTTTAAAAAAACTCAGTTTATGATTTATTCAATCATGTAAATACATTTAAGTAACATATAAGAAGCACTTATAAACAAACTACTTTTAGACTTCAAATTACACTGGTCAACAAATTTTTACAAAAGTCATGTTAGTGAAATAAAATTAGTCATTTCCTATCAATTTGTATGTGCTCTATACGAATATGATAGTCAAATTGTAATTTTGGCTCTAGGTTTTTTTTGTAATCTCCAATAAATGGATGTTTACGTCACGAAATGCATGCCAATAATAATAGGCCTACAGTTAATACCTGTAAAAAATCAAGCCATAGACTACTTCTTAGATTTCTTCACTTGTCTCTTGCACAGCTGCGCAGGAGCATCTCTGGGGAGTGTCCAGCAGTAGTCAGCCAGCATTGTACTGGACCATTTTTCCTGGTATCTTTGTTCCACTGATGTGGTATCTTTATGAAAACCATGTTCATCACTAACCATACCACGGTTTTCAGGGAAGAAATCCAGATGGGAATGAAGGAAGTGGATCTTTAGAGACATATTGCAGCCAAGTTTCTGATACTGCATCAGCATGTCTTCTACTAGTTCCTTGCAGTTTTCTGCCCTAACATTCCCAAGAAAGTTTGTAGACACTAGGCGAAAAGCATTCCATGCTTGTTTCTCATCACCATACAGCAAGTTGTTGAACCGGTCATCTTTGAAGAGCTCTCGAATCTGAGGACCCACAAAAACTCCCGCTTTAATCTTTGCTTCGCCAAGTCAAGGAAATTCTTCATGCAGGTATTAGAAAGCTGGCAAGGTCCGGTCCATGGCTTTCACGAAATTCTTTCTCAAACCTACTTTGATGTGAAGGGGTGGTAGCAGGATTTTGTGCGCCTCGGCCAGAGCTGGGTGCTGGATATTCTTCTCTCCAACTGCTACATTTTGTCTGCGAGTCTATTCCTTCCGCAAGTAGTGCAATTCACTCGGTTGGCTATGCCACTCACGTAAGAAACACATGCATTTTGTATATCCCTGCTGCAGTCCCATTAAAAGGGCAACTAGCTTCAAATCACCACAGATGTGCCAGCTGTACTTGTTATACTCAATGAATTCAGTAGTTGCTTTAAGTTCTCGTATGTCTTTCATGTGGACAGCATGTGCTACTGGAACAGATGCAAGATGGCTTCCATTGTGCAAAAGCACAGCCTTAAGACTCAGTTTTGAAAAGTCTAAAATAGTCTCCATTCTTGTGGGTCATGAGTGATTTCTAAGGCACTCATGAGGCCCACAAAAGCGGAACAGAATACCAGAGTACTTTCCTTTCTGAAGAAAGGTTCCAACTGCTGGTGGCGCTTTCACTATAGAGTAATTGTGACATCTTCTTCTAGAAGATTCCATTGTTGGAGTCTTGATCCTAGCAATTCTGTGTTGTTCTCGGATAAGTCCAAATCACGAACCAGGTCATTGAGTTCTTCCTGTGTTAGTCTGTGTGGGGTTGATGATGCACCACAGTGAAAATCTGGATCACTGCATGCTGATGGAACAGGAGAAGAACAGGTCGGCTCACCCTTGTCCTCATCAGATGAATCAAGAGAATATTCTGCTGAAGGTTCTGGAATTGGAAGTCCCTCACCATGTGGAACTGGAATAGATGGAAGACGGTCTCAATGCAGTCGAAATGTTTAGGTAAACTATTCTTGACTTCTTTTGCTTCGTTATTCAGCCGGAAAGAGGAGGAACCAAGCAGAAGTAACAGTCTCTTATGTGGTTGCTTGGCTCTCTCCACATCACGGGGACTGCAAACGGCATTGATGGTCTTTTGCCATGTAATCACTGTGAAAGCTGTGTTGTACATGTAACACAGCATATATGTGGGGTCCAAGGTTTGTCTTGGTCACCAGCTTTGCATTTGAAGTAAAGATGATAAGTCTTCTTCACTTGAGAAGTGATACTTTTCTTCTGGTTGACCAATGTCACTTCCCCACAAATAGAGCAGAAATTGTCCACGCTATTAACGCACTTTCGAGGCATTATTGTTCTGTATTGTGCCTAAATGGATAAAATAATAACAGTTCTATGGAACAGTAGCTTAAACTGTCTTGCATAAACTCTGAACTATTTTCAATGCTCAACCTTTCCGAAAGGGCTTTCTACAGTGCACTGCTTATATGAGCTTCCTTCAGCAGCCGTCTGGCGGTAGTATTGCATTGCATCAGAAAATGATGCAATCAACTCCGGATGATGTGTACATGATGGTATTATGCGGTGCAATGCAATATACATCATTCTAGGCTGATTTAGGATGTTGTAGCAGTCCTACTGGATAAATTTACACAGTAAAATGAATTACATGAAATATCTTCAAAACGAGAGCTAATAAAAAATTTGCAGCATTATATTCATGGTCAGCACACCAAGATACTACAGATTAGGGCCTTTTTAAGTCAGTAATGATCTCAATGTTGACCAGTGTTATCAAAGTCAACATTCCACAGAAAGATAAACATGTATAAGCATTTCTTGAAATAAAAGGCCTGGGAAAATAAGTAGTAGTCCAGAAGAACCACTTAGCAATTTAATTAGCACACAGTCTCATATAAACCAGTTTCCCAACCCAAGTACTTACATAGCCATGCATGGACAAACTGCATTTTATTTTCTATGAACAGGAGAAATTGGGAAATTGATTGGGTTTTGTTTTTTTTTTTGGTTATTTACAACAGGTGGCTTCAAGATTCATTCAACTACTAGTCACTTTTCCTTTATCATAAATTATAATTTAAAATTATTTTCTAATTTTGCCAGACAGAAAAAATATAAAATTATTCCAAATATATTTAAATTTTTTCTCCTCAAAAGTATTATAAAGGACAAAATGACAATTATTTGCATATGACATATAAAAAAATTGAAGAAAATCAATGGAATGATATATTGCATGTTTATTTTCATGTTAATAGCAACATTTGTCTAATATTTACTTTCTGACCTGCTAAAAGTTTTGCAATTATTCATTCAATTCTCCCAATAACCCATGAGTCAAGTACTATCATTTATTTTTGTACAGATGAGAACACTGAGACATACAGCGAAAAACTTGCCCAGGATAACAGTGCTAGCAAATCATGTAGCTGAGATATAAATTCATAAAGTAGGATTCCCAGAGCCCATACTGCCAATTAAAAAAACTAATAAAAGTTCAGTAAGGAAGTTGGTTATAACACACACACACACACACACACACACACACACACCCCTCTATATATCAGTAAAAAACTAATAAAAAAAAGAAAATGACAGTTATAAAACCCTACATATTAAAAGGCATTATCTGATCCTTTACAGAAAAGTTTTCTGAGTTGTGATCTTAAGGAACACCTGGATAACTTCATAGAAAGAAGGAAGGGTATGAATTTATTCCTTAAACCAAAATACATTTCTAATGAACACAAGTTATATATGAAGAATGAAACACAAAAGTACTAGAAGAAAGAAGTTGGGAAAAGTCCAAGTATTGGACTTTTTAAAAAAAGATTGATAATTCAAATTCAATAAGCATGATAAAAACGTAATACACAAAGGAAGAAATACAAATGGCCAGAAACTACATGGACAAGAACTATCACCTCTGCATGTTTGCATGTGGCTTATAAATTTAGCAAAAATTTATTCTGTCTATTGGCAAAGACCAAGAAAATAACGGGTATTCTTGAGAGTATGGAGAGAGCTGATGAGAATAAAAATTAGTACGAACTTTCAAGCAGAAAATTTTATTATGCCCCAGAGATTTAAATAATAATGTATTTTTAAAATATTTAAGAAAATTAAATATTAACATCTTACCAGTAAATTATTATTATTCCTGGTTGGCAACATTAGGGTTACTTTACTCCTTTCACACATATTTTCTAAAATTGTATGATATCCCTGTGCTATTTTGCAATTAAAAAAAACTATTAGCAAAAGCAGAAATTTGTAAGTAGCTACTATATTATTATTCCCATCTACAGATGAGAAAATTGAGTCTTCTTGCAAACTGAAGTTCTTGCTAACATGCAAAGTCAAGACCCAAATACGTACCTATACTCATTTAGAAGCCCCATTTCTTAATGCCTGTCTTACTATCTTCTTAATTTTTAAAAAAGATTTTGTGAAGCAAACCATTCTGAATTATTTGTGACAAACAACAAAACTGAATGACAGCTAACATAATGTATGTGTGTGAGCATTTGTAATAATTCTGACGAAAAGTCACTGACGTAGTATTTCTGCTCTCTAGAAGACAGTATCTCTGACTGACATCTCTGTACATACTTTACTCCAGATATCAGTATGAAAGCTTCCTATTTCCAAATAAGAATGCTTTTTTCATCAGTAAGCAAATTCCACTACCATTTCCCCTTCAAACTTAATTAACACTATAGAATCACAGTAACACACACAGAGAATAGTTTTAGAGTGATGTACCATTACTAGTTTGTGCAGTGATGTACTGGAAAGACACCCGAATTCTTTAATTATAAGATCAATACTTAAGCATTTATACTTATGTAAAGAATAATTCAATAATGATTTATATCAAACAGCAAAAGGCTAAAAGAGAAGCAAAACAGAAAATTAGATAACTACTCCATGAAATTTCAACTGCATTTTACTTGTAAAAAAAAGCCATCACACATAATTTAAAGAGTCCTAATGATGCAACCGATATAATCTTCAAAGAAAAATAAAGGATACTGACGCTAAAATAGAAAAAGATAGGATGAGAAAGGGAGGGAGAAAGGCTAGCCCACCAAAATCCTAATTTAAACCTTGTTAAGTCGATTTGCCATGAGATTTACTGTAAAATTCTAGAAAGATACAGAAGTGATTTACTAATGATCAACTTTGATGAAAAAATTAGGGCATTTGTTAAGTATCTTAAATTATGTATTTTAAACATCAGCAAAAATCTCATAAGATTAATAACTAGAATAGATTGATATATATAGAGAAATTAGGAATAGCATATCTGCAAAGGTTGGAGAAGGGAAAAAAGCTGGGCAAGTACAAAGTACAGGAATGCAACTGGTTTGACTATAATATATAGTGCATTATTTAAAAGTAGCTTACCAGAATTTGAAAATAATAACTGAAGTTATTTAAAAATATTTTACCAATTTATTAATTATGACTTGGCTAGGTCCTAACTATTTCATTCCAAATATGATTACAGAACTAGCCTTCCAAAGCACTGATTCATACTTCTATCTCATCTTCCATTATTTTGTATATAGTTCTTGAAAAAATTGTCTATTGTAGCATCCCCATGACTGAAGAGAAAAATGTTCTTTCTACCTGGAGTCTAGGATTATAGTTAGGTTACACAGCAAAAAGTAAAGGTTCATTTATGCCTGCCATTGCATCTTTACATCTGTACAAGTCTATTTTCTATGCTATGTGTACATTTTGTTTTAAATTAAATAAGTTACTTTACAAATTAAAAAACAGTGAATGTGTTAGAAGTAATACCATGTTTACTTCATGTTTCTGAGGACTTCCTACCCCACAGGATTTCCATATCCCAACTTGTGAATCATGGGGCTTTTTGTGTCCAATTAGTGTGCAAACTCATCATTGTATCCCCTCAGGGTCCAGCAGTGTGCCTAAAACATAGTCATTAAACCAAAGATGGTACACTGTACAGTTAACAAACTGCATTTCAGAAAAACCCAAAAGAAATAGACATACAGTGCTGAGTAAACACAAGCACATGATTAACTTACATCTTTTTCTGACCGATGCGGAAACATAGAAGACTGGCTGTAGTACATGTTTTCATCATGGTAGTCACCGTCGACCCCCTCTACAAACTTCTTCCTTGAAGCACCAAACATGCTGTTTGTCACCTAAACAAAAACATTACTTTCATCAAGTGTAACATTTTGGGAAACGTCAGACTTTACCTTACTGCTGTGTGAAATACAGAAAATGAAGGGAGTACTTCAGTGATCAAGAATCAACTAAGGGCTGATGGGGCACATGAGAAAGCTGTAATTCCCACTTTAACTAAACAATATTATATATTTTTTCCAGATCCTAAACGAGGAGAAACTTAAAGCCTGTCTCATGCAATAATTTCACTTACTTAAAAAAAACTAAATCATTTTTTGAAAAACAGCAACCCCAAATATAATTTCTCCAAGCAAAGATTTTTTTCTGATTATTCGAAATGTTCACATGCATCTTCAACATTAGTGTCTTTATCACTATATCTACTTTCAAAATTATGTTTTCCAGAGCATATTCTCTTCACTTACAATCTGAATTTATTGAGATGTAGCACTACTAAAGTTGCTGCAAAATGCCACACTGGAAATTTTCACATGTTCTCACTCATAAAACAATAGGATAAAGTTTTAAATTTATGATCGCCTTGTGTATATAACCTGCTTACACTTTTGCTTAAGTTCTTTCATGTGTAACACTAGCAATTTTGAGCGATCACCGAGATAAATACTAAATCTGTGCTAACTTTTATTTGGCCTTTTTTTAAGGTGACCTCTACAGTTTCCAAAACTATGTACTAAGAAGGGTTGTTGAAGGTCACTGTTTTCCCCCTAAAAGATTTGTGAAGACTTGAATATATGTACAGTTTTGGGGGGAAACGCACATCGAATTTGACATCTATCTGGTACACTCATTATGACTAAAGGTATTTTCGTTGATTATAAATACAATTTATTTTAAGTCTCATTTTAAAATGAAACACTGTAGTGACCACTGTTGATTAGCAGATTTGGTGAACTGACTGTGTAGGCTTCAAAGGCCAAATTTTATGTGCAAGTTTGTTTTAGGCTATTTTAATTACTCTGTATCTTAAGAGCTCTGTTAAATTTGCAGGAAATGCAAACATTTAACTAAGCTCCTGTTGAGGTCTGAGAAGAAGCCATTCAGTTAAATCTGAACAAGAGTGAGGACATCTTAACCACAGCTTTGCTATGTTTTGAAGATATTAGTCTCTTTAGGTATGAAACATTTTTTTGAAGGGTCTATTAATTAGGAAGAACAAAATCTTCTTTGGACAGTGGTCTCCCTAGGGAATCTCTGAAAGTTATTCTTTAATTCTGAATGAAATTGCAAGGACTAGCATTCCACATCTCTATCCATCAACCCCCTAAATAGTCCCTAGTAGGGGAAGAAAGTATTTTTTAGTGAGTTTTATGTCACAAAAAAGTAGGAAAAAGCACTTTATGACCTGCAAGTTAAGACTCTATATCTGTATTTTTTAAAGTTTGTTTAGCAAAAGTTAAGGATTCATTTAAAGTCTCTTTGAAGGAAAATGACTACTGAGTTCTAATTCTAAACTAGACAAACATGAAAAAACTAGCATGAAACTCAAAGAATACAATAAAATTTCAAGAGAATACCAGGGTATTTCTCATTAAATTTTGCACACATAAATTAACTCAAATGGATACAAAATAAACTTCTCTTCTGACAATTCTTGTACAACATTTATCATCAAAACCAATTATGAACTTCTAGAATTCTAAAACTGAAGCTGTATGGAATAAAAGAGTTAATACTGTACAAAGAAATTTTTACTGTTTTGAAAGCAAAACTAATCATAAGAAATGCCTGAAAGCAAAACAGAAATGTTATTCTTCCATCAATACCAGATTTTCTCAGATTAATTGTATGTGTCAGAGAGAATACCAATAGCAGAACTTTGTTTTTGTTTTGTGTGCTTCTACACAGGTATTATGCATCAGTGAAAATGCTAATTCTTAGGTGACTTCAAAAGAGAATAAAAAACACACAACACCCCCCAAAACTAAATATGCTGATGTCCAAATGCAAGTCCATCAAAGGATGGATACTGGAATGAAACAGATTCCTCTGATGCATGGCAAAATCGGGGAAAAAAACAGATAACACAATGAATTTTTCATAAAAGCTAGTTTTAAAGGCGCTATCTTTTGTTCCATATAGATTGAAAGAAGGAGACAGGAAAATATTTTAGAATAGTCAGAAGGGGTGAAACTGGGAAGTAACAATCAAGCAAAGAAGTAAGAGAACCAACCACACAAAGGTCTGTGTAGGAAGAATATTCAGTAGAGAGGGAACAGCAAGACCCTGGGTACTGTGGTCAACATGAACTTAGCAGAGAACCGTAGGAACTGAAGTCAGAGATACTGGTGGGGCCCAGGTCCTGTGGTGCCCTACAGGCCTTGAATGGGTTTGGATTTTTTTTTTCTATGTGAAATGGAAATAAAGAGAGGGTTTGAGGCAGTTTAAAAGTGACATAGTTTGGCATACATTCACACACACACACACACACACACACACACACGTTAATGACTACAGTTACTCTGTGAGGAATGGACAAAACAGAAAAGAGAGGAAGCAGGGAAACAGTTTAATGGGAGATGACCATGATCAGACTACACTGTGGTACTGATAGGATTAATGATGCACTTTGAAGGGTAAGAGTAAGAAAGAATCAAAGAAACCTAGAAATCAATTTTTACCATTTTAAAGAGGGTATGTCAACACTATATCGAAATTTATCGATTACGTTATATATATAAAAGTCAATCTGGTAAATGGAAATTTTAAAAACTAATTTAAAAATAAATAATACTTTATTTTACATTACATACAGAACTTGCTGAAACCTTTGGTATGTAGTTTATCAGGTACACATATAACAACAGATCAAGTATAGATCTACTTTGTTAACTATCTTTTCTCCCAACAATCATACCAGATGTTATAATGAAAAATAAAAGCAAAGGAATATAAACATGCATGCACCAAAAGCAATGTTTCTTAAGCCTTTTTGAGCAAGGTCTAAAACATTTAATCAAAACACTTGGTCTTTCCTTTGATTTCACAAAACTAAGCAGAAAATGTACACACACAGGTTAGCTTACACTTACTAATCCTTTCGATCAATCTGACCCTAAAAGAGTTGGGAAAGTAGTAAAGTAGTAAGGGAAAGGGAAGTAGTAGTAAAGGGAAATAGGCTAACGAGCAGAACGGAGAAATGAATTTGGCTGAATTTTCCCAGCAAAATTCTTCATTATTTAATTTGAATAGTCTAGAATTCCTAAAGCATGATACTCTCAATAGTTGAATATAGTATTTCCAAGTTAAATATGGGAAATAAAAATCATCAGAGAAAAAGAATATGCAAAACTTCAAACTTGAGAGCATCATAACAAACAACTTCAAAGAAATCCAGGTGGGATTAAAAATAGAAGGAATAAGGAAGGCTTGGAGCTTTTTAAATGGTCTGGGAAAGAAAATTACAACCGTTTGTAACGGATGCTTAAAAATATATCTGTATACCTGTAAAGATAAATAGGAAAAGGCTAAAAATAGACTAAGATTCAAACTAAGTTATTTTTCACAAATTTCCTTCAGCAAGGCCATATTTTGTCTATAATGCTGGTAAATGCTAGGCCATACATGAAGTCCTATTTCCCAGGTGAAGAAATACAAGCCAGGTCAAAGTGGTTGTTTTCCTGCTTGTAAACAAATGTAGATTAATTTCAAAATCTATCCCCAGTCTTAACTCAAGGTTCTAGCTGCTACACATTTGTACTTGAGAGGCACAAATGAATAAACTAATCAGTAATATTTAAAAATTATTTCTTGAGTTACTTCTCTTACTTTGTTCTGTCATTCAGTGGCTTTCATAACTGCTTTTTCAGTACTTCCTATCATCTTAATTAAGCTCTAAACGAGATTTTTTTTTAGTCTACTAACTAGTCTCTCTTCACATTTTAATCATACTGAGAATATACTCTGAATTATGACAAAAATTGTGCTAATTAATACAAAAGCTGAACAAATAGTTCCAAATTGAAAAACAAAACCTCAATCTAGCTTGGGAAAAAACCTGTAAACAAACGAGAACAATACAAAAGTCTATACAGATGCTTTGGGAACACGAATAAGGGAATATCTAACTTAGAAGGGGGAAAGACTGAAATATTTTATTACAAAAAAAAAAGAAATGCCTGAAAAAGTCTTGATAAAAAAGAAAAAGAAGTGTGTGGGACAAAAGGAGGAAGCAAATTTTGACTTAAGAGATAGCATGTACAAGAGCTCAGAAATGAGAAAGTACAGTAAACAATAGAACTTTTAATATAGCTAACATGGCGACTGTCTAGAAGGTGATAGTGATAAGAAAAAGGAGGCTAAGCTAGCAATGTCAGATTATGAGGGCAAGAGGAGGCAGGGGAAGCAGGTACAAAATCTAAGTGAAGAACTAAACTAGACTTCAACTAACACTTTTATCATGGTGTTATATTAATAACCATTATATTGACTTTGTCAATCTCCTGTTTTCAGATCTCTTGTTAATTTGCTCTACCTAGAGGATACAGACCAAGATACCGGAGATTGTGACATAGGCTTCCGGCAATAATTATCTCAAAATCTAACACAAAAACCTTATGCCTCAGCTTAATTTGTGTTGTTCACTATTGCTCCTAATCATGATACTCTCTGAAAAATGCCATTCGTAACCCCTGTGATCTTGAGCAATTAAAACTCAGACTGATCAAAATAACTCTAAATACTTATTAAACTCATTTTTCCATCTGTCATTATTCAGCAAAAGAATTTCCAGTATCCTTGAAACAGTAATCAATCTACTCTTAGTAGATTTTACTCTCCCACCACGGCCAGGGTAAATTTCTACAATAAAAGTTTCATCATGGCCCTAGTGATTGAAATGCTCTGACAGCTTGCAATTAGGGTGCAATTACAAGGCCCTAAGTAACCTCTCTGACCATAACTCTCTTCATAAGTGCCCAGACAACTGCTAAACTGTTGCCACACCTTCAGTTAGTCAAACAAGTAATTATCCATCTCAGGCCTCTGCATTTTGCATATACTTACACCTCTGCTTGGAATTTCTTTTTATTCCATTCTTTGAAATTTTCACACTAATTTAGGATACCTGTTTTACAGAATCACTGAAAATATTTTTATTATAACTATAATTATGTAATAAAAATACTTTTACTAACCATAAACAACGGGCCAGACAACATTCTAAATATTTTAACACTTTGTGGTCCGCTCACATATTAGTATGTGTTTTTGTCACCAGTATCAGGTGGCCGCTCACGTATTCATCTAGTCTCGGGTTTTTCATGCCACGGTGGATTTATCTGGAACTATTAGGAGTTATTTCTTTGATCGTACTCAGTCTAGAAGCTTTACACATTGTTTTGGTGAAAGTGTAAGGTGTTTTATGAGAGATATTACAGTTTTTTTAACCTGTGACATTTATTGTTACCATTACACAATCATGGCTGCTGAGAACAGAAGGGGAATGAGCAGAAATGAAATTTTAAACGAAGTTTTTGCCAATAATTTGTCTGATGTCCCAAGTTGTGAAGGAACTGATGGAAGTTCTGTGGAAAACGATAATGAAATGCCAAGTGACAGTGATGAAGATAAAATAATTACCAAGAAAACTGTTCATGCTCTACCTTTGCAGTATTCCAGCGATTCTGAAGTTGATGACGGTGATGGTGTGACTAACACGACGAGTGGCGATGTTTTATTTTGGTCGGACAACGACATTATTCCTGCTTTAGAAACATTTGCTGGCACACCAGGTGTGAAAATTACTCCACATGATCCAAAAAATGTGAGTGATGTAGTTAGTTTATTGGGAATGACCTTTTTTTGATGATGGTGGAGGAATCAAATTGTTATCATGAGCAAAATGCCCATAAATACAAACTTCACCTAAAAGTTTGAAGTGGCATGATAAAACCATTGGAAAAATGAAAAAAAAATCTAGATTTGGTTATCCTTATGGGGCAGGTGCACAAAGACAGAATAAGTGATTACTGGACACTGGACCCTCTAACAGAAACTCCTGTATTTTCAAAGGTAATGAGTAGAAACAGGTTCTGCCAAATATGGCAGGCATGGCATTTTTCAAATAATGAAGATGTCTCAGAAAATTCAGGCAGGATATTCAAGGTTTTACCAGTTTTGAACAACCTTCCAAAGAAATTTGCAAGTGTCTACAAACCTAGGCAGGAACTGTCACTTGACGAGGGTGTGATACCATAGCGAGGGTGACTATCTTTTCGTACACACAACCCTCCCAAGCTGACAAAATATGGAATATTAGTGCGTATGGTATGTGAAGCGATCACTGGATATATCTGCAATTTGCAAATTTATACCCGTGAGGGTAATAAGTTGGAAGATACAATTCTGTCAGTTTTAGGGCCAAATACAGGTTTGTGGCACCGTGTTTACATGGATAACTATTATAATAGTGTAAGCACTGCCGAAAAACTTCTCCAAAACAGAACAAGAATCTGTGGCACAGTCAGAGTAAATAGAGGTCTTCCTGAATGTCTGAAATCCATGAAACTACAGAAAGGCCAGTCAGCATTCCGAAGAAAAAAAGATGTTCTCATGCAAATTTGGAAAGACAAAAGGGAGGTTCGCATGATCTCTACCACTCATTCCTCACGGCTCCTAGAATCTGAGAAGAGGGACAGAAAAACTGGAGAGGGAATAAGGAAGCTGGAGTCCATCTTGGAATACAACAAGTACATGAAGGGAGTAGACCGTGTGGACCAATATCTGTCATATTGCACAATAATGAGAAAGACCATGAAGTGGTCAAAGAAGACAGTACTGTATTTGTTGCACTGTGCCCTATTCAATTCTTTTAGGGTGTATGTAGAGCTCAATGGAAAACAAATTATGTATAAAAAATTTCTGCATGAAGTAGCCAGAAACTGGGTGATCCCATCTCAGACACACAAGCCCATCTCATTGCCAGACACGAGCCCAGAAGAGCCCATCTCAGACACATGAGAGAACAACATTCACATTTCTCCTACAAGGCGTGCACCTAAGATGGACCCACCAGGAAGACTTTCAATGGACATGAAAAAGCATAAAGTAGAGAAAATAGTTAGTGCTGGGAGCAAGAAAATTCCTCAGACACCATGCAGAGTATGTGCAGCCAAGAAAAAGAGAAGTGAAACCCGCATGATTTGTGAATTTTGTTGTGTTCTACTCCATAGAGGGACATGTTTTGAACAATACCACACACTAATTGATTACTCTGGCATATAATCTCTATGCATTTAAAATTTCATTAAAATACATCCAGCAGTTCAGGAGCTGTGTGTGTTTTATTGAATGCTTATACCATTCATGCGGTGACACAGAAAATGGCCAGTCCCAAGGGCTGGTAAATTTAAAGGGCACCGGCACACAAAGTGTTAAAATACAATGCTCATAATTTACTTAACAATAATTATGTAATTTACTTAATTTAGTACTCATGTATTTACTTATGTAGTCCTCATTTTAGATGAGAAAACTGACAACCAGAGATATGGGGTTGCTTGCCCAAGTTCATATATCTATTAATAATTTGCCCAAGATTACATATCTGATAAATGACAGAGATGGGATATGAATGCAGATAACCTGCTAGAGTTTTCCCTTTTACCCACTATAGTATATTACCACACATGTATGTTAATAGTTTAATGTGTGTGTTCTCCCCAAAAGGTAAGCTTCATGAAGGAGCAAAAAAAGGAGAAAGGGTTATTTTGTAAACATGGTAAAAAGATGCCACAATCAAAGAATTGTGCATGTCAAAAGGAGATATTCAGCAGAATTATGGGAAGGGGCTGAGTACAGCTGTAAGAAACAAAAGTCAGTCTTTACCAGACAGCATTTTTTTAATAAAATTATGTTAAAAAGAACTTTATTATAACAATTAAAAGTAATTGTTACTGAGGGAATACTTTAGAGAGGTAGAAATATTTAAAAATTATATACATCTTGTTTCTATATGCCAAAACAACTAACTTTTTTTTTTTAAAGATTTTTTTTTATTTATGCATACAAGCTGGGGCACAGGCCAGAGGCGTGGGGCGGCGAGAGGGCTCACCAGAGACACAGTGGGGAGCAGCGGGCGAGGCAGGAGAGGTCTGCCGCACCATGTGGGAATCTGCCGCTGCCAACAGCTCCACAGCACAGCGCTTAACCACTGCGCCACCGGGGAGGTCCAAAACAACTTAACATTTTTAAGTACTTTTTAAATACAGTGAACATAATCTAGTCATTCAAAGAATCTGGATGACTGTAACCAAATTTTGACTTTCTTTATAAGCTACTGAAGTAGACACTGCAGCATTAAATATGCAGATAAATCTAGAAACTGAATTAAAATTCTTGTGGATTCTCTCTCTAAAGTAGCAAGGAGTTTCACCAGTAACATGCTGAAAACATGTTCTACCATCATAAAATCAACAATTTCACAACATCAACAACTTAGAAATAGTTATAACACAAGGAATTTTTGTTTTAGCAGCATTTTTTGGTAATAGAATTCTGAGATCCAAACCTGCATCACAACTGTCATAAACAATCCTAATTTTATTTTGCTCCTGAAAAACACATAAATAAGGAGACTGAAATAAAGGAGGAAAAGGGCACATATAATGAACAACAACAAAACCAAAACCAAACCTAGTTTCTCAAAACAAACAAAAAAATCTTAATACCCGGAAATCCTTAGAACAACAAATAATCTTTATTTTCTCAAATAAGAAACAGATAACTCTTAAAGTCCTATAGTTCTAGAAAACAGTAGCTTGTTATTTGTTTTTTTAAAGATTTTATTTATTTTTGTGTAGAACTGGGGTGCAAGCCAGAGGTGCCGGGGTGAAAGGATTCACGAGAGACAGAGTAGAGAGTAGATCAGGCAGATCTACTGAAATACACTGCTAAGGGGAGCAGTAGACTAGAGAATAGTCTGCTGCACCATGTGGGTTAACTCCCCCGCCAGCGATCAAACTCAGGCCTTCTCTGTGGGCGCTGGTGGTAGTAGTGTTAAGACTTAACCCCAAGGCCACTAGGGAGGCCCAGTGGCTTGATATTTCTGATATAAATGTATATGGAATAGTTTATGAATCTACTTAGGATGATTCAGAAAATTGAGGGTGTACATAAATTTTGAAGGTAGAATTTCTAATTCATCCACTTGAATTGATAGCATGGAAATAAAAGCAATTGACTTTATATTTTCAGCAAATGCAGAATGTCTGATAAACAAGTAATAAAATCCTCAGTGAATACTGAAAACAGTTAACAGGTAAATTTATAAACAGAAAACGTGTTTCTATGAAATGTGATTCAACAGAAAACTATCAACAGAAGCGTATATGGACATACCTCCACCGGCACTGTTTTGGAGAGTAGATAACTAATATTCTTTTTTCAGCAGATAACAGGAATATTTTTCAAAAGGTATTATTAAAAAAATAAAAAGCAGGGTGGCCCACATCTCAGAAAATGAAGGAATACACAGAGAAGAACAAATCACTCAGCCTAATCCAAAAACCTTTCACTAAGATCTGGTGCCTGCAGCTGCTTTACTCAGATGATATCCCCAAAACCGTCCCTTTATATGAGACCCAAGAAAATCTACGAGTTCTCTGAGTGTTACCAAAGCCTCTAAATGCCCCTATCACTTTACTCTGATTAGCAAGATTATGTTAGATATGCTTTAACGTGAAGAAACACTCTGTGGTTTTCCAAAATCTAAAAATCACCTGTATCAATATGCCTTATATAGTTAAATCTAAACCACCAAAATATAAATTTTAAAAAGTATATTGTCATACAATTAAAACTCTGAATCATTCAGAATGTGCTAATCTATTTTTTTTTAAAAAGGCACACACACTATTTTATGCCCAACTAAAGAACCAATTACAGTTGGAATGCCTTATACACAATAAGCTAAAGAACTCATCTAACAGTGTCTAAAATTAAAATAAGCAGCATAAGATGCAAATTTATGAAACACAAGTGAAAGAACATCTAATAGCAGAAAGTTTTTAAGTTTAGATAAAATACAAAACAAACTCCCTAATCACAAAGAAAATTTTAAAATAAGACTATTTTAAACCAATCCTTAAAGGTAGGAGATGATAAGAGGTTAATCCATATAATAAAGAGGGAGGGAGGGAGAAAGGGGTTGCAGAAGAAAATGGATGTATGGTCTATTTGCTGGGGGCTATCTATACAAAGTTCCCAATAAATTAAAAATAAAAACAAAACTGGAGAATTTAAGAGAGAAGAAAGATAAACTGCTGAGTATTCTGTATTTAAGAACCTATTTTATACCCAAAATAACAAATATTTGGTGTTCCAATTACTTTAAGCCCAACACACTTTTTCTGATGAAATATTAGCCATAATCATAGCCACATTATTCTATTTTCCTGGGTATAATTCTGAGCATCATTTTATGTGCAAAAGAATCTAAAAATCATGCTACCAAGAATTAGATAAGACAGATCAGGGAGAACTAAAATTTTTAAAGCTTTCTGAGAAACAATGGTCTAAGAGGATAATATTAGTAAGCAAAGCAGTGTAGACCCAGAGCTGCAATGCTAACAATTATTTCTAAAAATAATGAATTAAGGAAAAAAATCCATAATGATTGATCATATTTAAGTAGAAGGAAGACAGGGAGAAAACGCCAGAAGTGTTGGCATTTTACGTACATACACACACACACACACACACACACTCAACTCTCTCCTCTGTTACACACATATACACACAAGGATTTGGTGAATTTATTAATTCAACAAGTATTTGTTGAACTTTGTATAAGATACTGTGCTTTCCACACTGCTTCTATACTTACTTTTGTTAACCTCAAATCTAGAGAGATTGGTAGAAATGTTCCAGTCTTCCTTGCTACACTTCAAAGAAAGATGTTTGAAGTTTCTATTCCTGCAGAAATTAAAAATATAGGTACTTCCCTAGAATGCTGGGAAAGAGAAAAACAGTAGATCTAAAGCCAATGGGGGAAACGAAAACTTGTCTCCTTCTAAGGCCAAGTCACACAAGTCAAAATTTTCGTTTATATTATGTTTCTTTTTCTAAGCTTCTTCTGAAAATGAGTTTTCTGGTCCTGCTATAAACTGCAGGAAACATGAAGTAAAAAAAAAAAAATCAACAATTTTCTTTTGCATTATAGTGTTAATGGTTTATTTAGTTTAAAGGTATTCCCTGTTTTCACAAGAAGCAAAACTATTTCTGAGAACACTGGACTTTTTTTACTTAGTAATGACAGCTTATGAGAAATAATCTGTAAGAAACTTATTTTTAGACAAACAAAATGACTCACTGGTAAATGGTCCAACATCCACCTCTGAAATACTAATGACAGTACCACTTGTTCCCCAGCCTTTCCCACCACAAACTTACCTGTACAATTTCTTTCAACATTTGCTACTCTGGGGATTGGAAAGGTCAGAGCTGGAGGCTGAAGTGAAGAAGGAAAGGTTGGAGGTTGAGCCATAGCACCAGCCCCATACTAGGAGTTTTCCTGAGATACTATAGCAGGGTTGACACCACAGCTCTGAAGTTCAAACTCCAGCAAACCATAAGAAAGGAGTCCAACCAGAACATGAAAAACGATGGGATTCTTCTGCTCTTTGAAAAATAAGGAAATCACGCGATAAAGATATGAATGCCCACTTTGAACATTATAACTCCCTGCTTACATCCTGATTATTCCTCAGCCCCATAATCTCTCTCAGACTGATTCAAAATACTAATCAAGAAAGGAGGTGGGGAGGGCCAGAGCTTTCTATAAACGTACATTTTTTTTTTTTTTTTAGAAAATGAAAGAATATGGTTTTACCTGGCCATCATGAAAACATCTAAGACAATGTTAAAATATTTTGCCTATCCACTCCTTTTTTCCTTGCTCTCCTAAGAATTCAACATTTAATCTAAGGTTCTTGTACATGTTAAAGACATCAGCCAGCAGAATGACCACTGGACTACATGGATATTCAAATTTCAAAAGTGGAACAGTGAGTTTGTAAAAAATGAGGGATAACTTTTGGCATGGGTATATTCCTTGGAAAGAAATTAATTTTTAAGAGCATTTTACTCTAATAAAAACAAGTAAAGAGACTTCAATTAAAATAATTTAACTATACTAGATGATAAAGGGGAAAATTTAAAGACTTTTAAACAAATCAATCCAGTCACAGGACTTAAATAATGTGAATTCTTGTTTTATAATATAAAAAGTGAATAACTGTTTCAAAGAAAACTAGATCTTTGACTACAATCAATGCTAAAGTGAATAAATAGATGCTTATTTCAGTTATTTTAAGATAATGTCTACCCAATAGCACAAATATTACTGAAGGTGGAAAATATTTTATAGAAGAGCATTGGAATTCTCAATTAAGTTATATGAAACAGTTAAAAATGAAAAATATTCCTCAATAAGGGAAGACAGAATATTAAAATATTTATAAACATCTTGCTGTGTTATTTAATTCAGTGAACATCTATGTAATGTGCTAGATACTGCATTTCATACTCTTACATAATTTACATACTTTATCCATTTGATGCTCAAAATAAAGGAACATCACAAATCATAGTGGAAGAGGCAGAATCACATTTACACAATGGCTCCCTGAACCATTATTATGGTCTCCAAGGCCTCAGTGAACTTACCCTTACCTCTATTCTCCTAGCATTTTCCCCTTCCCTGTGTTCCTGTCACACTAATTCCTTGTTGCTCAAACACATAAGGAATACACTCGTCTCCAGATCTCTGCACTTATTACAGCCTACAGGATATCTACATGGCTTCCTATCTCACCTACCTCAGGCATTTCTGAAATACTCTTAGTGAGGATTTCCCAGTCTATTCTATTTAAAATTATACCTTTCCCCCCTCCTTTTAGGTGCTCTTTACTTTCCTTTTTATTTCCTCCACACAGTACTAATCAATATATAACACATAATTCATTTTATTTTACTTAATGTCTTCCTATGTTCCAAAATGTTAGAACATTTTTTTTTTTTTTTTGTCTTTTTGTTTACTTCTGTCTCCATAGGACCTGGAACAGTGCCTGGCACACCCACAGCATGAATGTGTCCTCCTCTTACTCCATGCATGCTGTTAAATGAGTGTTATCTAACACTAACTCATCAGTACAACACTAGTAGCACAAGAGAAAAAATTATGAGCATAACAATTATTTTAAAAAGTAATGGAATTATATAAAAACTTAATGTTAAGTGTTATATTTCTGAAATATGAGTAACATTGTTTTATGTCTTTTCCCATTGAAGTTGACAACCACTTCCAAAATACCAAAAAGACTACCAGAAACTTTCAGTGGATAGCATGCCATATAGTGAAATGTACCAGGTAAAGATTTAGATATTAAAATATTTTGCATCTCTCAATTTTTTTCTCAAGTTAGATAACAATTAAAAAAAAATTATTTCCAGAGTATTTGAAATGTACAATAACAAAAATACTTACACCTTGGCTAAATATTGGCACAAAGTCTTTTCTCTTTGACAGGAATGATTTTTCATCCATTGTCTCACCAAAAGTTAAGTTAAAGAAATAAATTTTAAGAATTCTACTTCCAGTTAAGATGAAGTGAACCAGCCCTCTCCCTGTACCAGTCTTGTTTGAAACTTAAAAATAGATAAAATATAGTAAACAATAACATTTAGACATCAGCAGTACAAGACTGCTATGCCTGAGAGAAGAAAATAAATCAATGTGAGCATTGCAACTGTCTTTACTTATACTGAAGGAGCTTCCAGGCTGCAATGTAGGGATAGAGAGCTCTAGTGGAGTCCAGCAATCTTTGTGAAATGTGGAAGTGGGACTGAGAGTCTAGGTAGGACAGGCAGTTAAAAGGAACAGGTGAGTGTATCAGATGAGAGAGATGGGGGGTTAAAAAGGCACTCTAGAAACCTAGGAAGACTCTTGAGAATACAGCTAAGTATTGACCAGGGTATGCATGTAAGGAAATTAATTACCAGATGCTTGGAAAAGAGACAGTAGAAACAATCTCTGACTTACATAGGGAACAACAAACCAGAGTAAAATATATATATAAATTAGGGGTAATTTATGGGCAGAGTACTAAAAAGAATACAGTCTCCAACAGTTGGGAAAAATTAGACCTGGACTAAAGCCTACTGTGGTTCTATAACAACGTTTTAAGTTAAAAAGAAAAGTTTCAAAAATCTCAAAATAGCTTTTAAATAACTGTACTCCAAAAAAGCTCAAAAAGCATTAACAGAAATAATATATATATATATATATATATATAGCATTGAATAAGCAAAATTTCCAAAGACTAGCATTCAAACAAAACAACCAGGCAGGCAACGAAGCAGTAAAATGAAACTCATTATGAGGAAGAAAAAGAAAAAAAAACCCTAACACTCAATAGGAAACAGATCCAGAAATGACACAGATTATAAACTAGGCAATATTATAAATTATAACTACATTTTGTACATAATTATACACATAACTGTGTAAAATATAGAATATTGGCATGAAGAAAAAATAGTGAACTTGAAAACATTGCAATAAAAAGTATTCAAAACAGAGAAAAAGGAGTAGTAAAAAAAAAAATGCAGCAACAGCAAACTATGGGACTTCAGGTTATCTAACATATGTGTAACTACAGACCGCAAAGGAAAACAGGGCCAGAATAAAGAAATAATGGATAAAATTTTCTAAATTTGATACAAACTATAAACACATAAATTCAAAATGCTCCATCAAACTCAAACACAAAAATCATGAAGATAATTACACAAGAAGATCTTAAAAGTAGCCATAGATTATATATATTATATAAAGAGGACCAAAACTAAAATAAAAACTTTTTCAGGCATAGAAACCTTAAAATAAATCACCATTAGAAATACATTATAAAAATACTTTGTAGCTGAGATCTACCCCGATGGGTCTTTTCTGTAAAAGCCATATCATTGGGAAAAATTTACACTCTTCTAGCGTGTGATAGGTTAAATAGTGAAAATTATTTTAACTTATTCATGTTTACAAAATGTCTGAATTTGAGAACCTTGCATATCCATCTACTCTTGACCCTAAAAGAAGCTGTAAAGACAAGCGTTTGAAGAAACTGAATCTCAAGATTACAGGTGCAAATATTTTGAAACAGTGATCAGTATGTCCGTAGTCAACCAATGATAAAGAAGCCCAACTAAAAGAATTGTGGTAAATGACATGATACATGTGAATAAAGTAGAAGTTCTTTTTAAAAAGGGCTATCTTATAAATATGACTAAAACTTCGTAGGAACTATGGCAGTGAAAGCAATTAGAACATGTGAAATTCCTTAAGTAAAAATTTACTGACTTAATAATTTGGTGTATGTTACAGATACATTTTAAAAATCCTTTTAAGAGTTTTTTCTAAAAGTCCTTCAGGTTGAAGAATAATATATATCATAAACAATAAATGATACTATAAGCAAAGAAGGAAAGAAATGTGAAAGGAGGAAGCAAGCAAGAGGGGAAAAAAGAAGGGAAGACTGGGATGGAAAGAGAAAATAAAAGAATGGGAAGGAAAGGAACCATTTAATTATGGGTGTAAATAAGTGTATTCAATAAAAAGTAGAAATAACATTACCCACCATCACCCCCAGTCAAATTACAATGAGAATATACAGCACACATATAAGTAGGAAACACTTCCCTTAAGAAGTGAAATTTCATCCACTCCTCTTCAACATCGTATTGGAAGTCCTAGCTAGAACAATTAAGAAAAGACATAAAAGGACTGTGGATTGGAAAAGAAGTAGTAAAACTATCACGTGACATACTACACATAGAGAGCTCTCAAGACTTCATGAAAAAATTAAATGAAACAATCAGTTTAGGAAAGTGGCAGGGTATAAAATCAATACACAAAAATCAGTTGTCTTCCTATATACAAACAATGAGATAGAAGAGGAAGAAATTAAGAAAGTGATTCCATTTACAATCACACCAAAAAATAAATACACACACACACACACACAAACACACACACACACACACACACACACACACACACACCTTGGAATAAATCTAACAGAAGAGGTAAAAGATCTATACAAAGAAAACCATAAGACACTGTTAAAAAAACAGAAGACACAAAATAGAAATATACTCCCTGCTCATGTTTGGGAAATCAACACCATCAAAATCAACATTGTTTTATCCAAAGCAATATACAGATTCAATGCAATCCCAATAAAGTTATAACAATGGCATTTTTGAAAGAACTGGTACAAACATTACTGAAATTCATAAGGAATCACGAAAGACTCCGAATAGTAGATGCAATGCTGACAAAAAGAAAGAGAATGGCAGTACCTTGCTTGCAGACTTCAAACTATACTATAAAGTCATAAAAATGAAAACAGTCTGGTACTAAAACAAAAACAGACACAAAGGCCAGTGGAACAGAACTGACAATTCAGAAATAAACCCCAGCTATATGGACAATCAATCTAAGACAAAGGGGACAATAACATAAACTTAAACAAGGACAGCCTCTTCAAAAAATGATACTGGGAATACTGGACAGCCACATGCAAGGGTGAAACTAGACCATTATCTCATACCACACACAAAAATCATTCAAAATGGACAGAAGACTTGGATGTGAGACCTGAAACTATAACATACATAAAAGAAAACATAGGTAAAACACTTTACAACCTAAGCTCCAGTGATGTCTTTAGGGATTCATCCTAACAAGGAAAACAAAAGAGAACATAAACTGGGGCTACATCAAACTAAAAAGTCTTGGCACGGTGAAAGAAACTGTAACTAAAATGAAAATAAATCTTACCAGGAAAATGTAAATCAAGACCACAATGAGATACCATTTCACACCAGTGAGAATGACCCTTGATCAAAAAGACAAGACACAAAAAGTGCTGGCAAGAATGTGGAGTAAAGGGAAGTGTTCTACTCTGCTGGAGAGGGAGAGAATAGACTGCTCCAGCCTTTATGGAAAGCTGTATGGAGTTGTTTCAAAACATTAAAAATGGATCTGCCATATGACCCAGTAACTCCACTCCCAGGCATCTACCGGAAAAACACAAAAACAAATTCAAAAGTAACCTTGCACTCCCATGTTCACTGCAGTGCTATTTCCAATATTCGAATTACAGAAACCACCTAAATGCCCCAAAATAGATGAGTGGATGAAGATGATGTGATATACATGCACAATGGAGTATTACTCAGTGATTAAAAAAGATGAAACTCTTGCTTTTTGTGGCAGCATGGTTGAAGCTGGAAGGGATAATGCTAAGAGAAATAAGTCAGAAAGATAAATACCACATGGTGTCACCAATATACAGAATATATATAGAAAGAAACTGAACTAAGGGTCAGGTAAAGACAAACTTAAAGAATAACACTTGAAAGCTGACTATATAACTGAAGCATCCAAAAGCGGAAAGGGAATGGGAGAGGCATCAAGAACAAAGGAAGGAAGCAAAATGAACTATTGTGGGAAATGAGAGATTTGGTGGTAGGTTGTTGCATTGGGCAGCACCCCGATGAGAAGGGAAGAGACAGGAGTCGTGGAGCAGGCTGTACAATGCAGGATGCTGCTTGAGAGCAAGATCCTGGCCTTTTTATTGACAGAGAAGGATGGGTCAAACTGTATACTGAATTTTGATTTTAGGGAGTGTGAGTCCAATGATACACAACCGACTCCCATCCAGGGCTCTAACCTTATTAACAGGGTGTTCGGAAGATTAGTCCATGGGGGAAAAGCACATCAGTCACCAGCCTCTTGGGCATTATGCCCACAGTAGGTACACTACGGTGGCAATTCTTGAGGAAGATATCTTATTATTACCTCATTTGAAAAAAGAAAAGAAAGGGAGAGGATGGGAGGGAAGGAAACATGAAACAACATATATATAAGGAAACAAAGCACAACACAAAGGAACTAGCAGAAACAAAAAACATTAGGATGACCTACAGCAATATACAATTGCTGAATCTATTACACGTTAACTGTAAGAATGTATAAAGTGATTAAAGAAATAAGTAAGGATATATAGGAATCCAGATCTAAATGAAGTAATCAATAATGGCAATAGTGAACAGTAGTAAACATGCAGGTACAGGAAGATATAACAAGATCAACAAACTTGATTTAGTGAACAGAAACAAAGCAAATACCTATGTTCAGATACATAAACAAAGCGTTGGTATATACAGACCATATTCTCCAGCTACAGTAAAATTACATCCACAACAGAAAGATAACTGGAAAAATCTCGTTAAGTTTAAAAAAATTAAACACTTAGGATTAAATAGTAAAACAAACCAACCCCAGAAGTAAAACAGCAGTAGAATATAAGTTGAAGAATATAAAAAATATATTTTACTATTCTACTACAGAATTTTATTTTTTTTCATGATACAGTCACAAGTTTTTTAAACTGAAGTAACACTTGTTTACAAGGTTATATTTGAGATGTAGGATCTCTCAAAATAGGGGATCTACCACAATATAACCTAAAAAATAGCTACACAAAATTGAAAGCGGATTCCTTATAAATTGTATAAAATTGGCAACTCTCTAACAAGACTGATAAATAAGGGGAAGAAACAGTAAACAAACCTTAAGAATCAAAAAAGTGCTTCAATTTAAAAAAAGGTAGCATTATGAGTAACTTTTTATTCTGCTGTAGCACATCTATAAAAAAGATTCCCCAACAAGCATTTAATGGTGACAACTTAAAACTTGTAAACAAGTTCTAAGAGAGATATTTTTAAGAGAAATATTCTATTGACACTTTTTTTTTTGACATTGTATCAGTGGTATTACTGAGGTCAGAAAAGAAATTCAAGTTACAAAAATTACAGGAAAGTATCAATCTATACTTTCCAGATGGTAAGTTTATTTACAGGAAACCCCCAAAGAACCTACAGATAAATTGTAAATATTTAAAGTTTAGCAACATCAAGATACAAACTCAAACTTAAAAAGTCAACTGTATTTCCACTTAACAATAACTTTTATAATACAATCTTAAAAATGCCATTTACCAAGAAAAGAACAAAGTACTTATGCATAAATTTGAGGAAAGATTTGTTAAGTTCACTATAAAAAATACAAAGCTCCCCGGCTGGGTGTCGAACTCTCATTCAGCGCTGCCAACACCGCCACAGCGCAGCTGCTGTGCCACCAGGGAGAATCCCACATGGTGCAGCAGACCTCTCTTGCCTCGCCTGCTGCTCCCCTCAGCGGTGTATTTCTGATCTGCCTGTTCTGCTCCCACTCTGTCTCTGGTGAGCCCTCTCACCACCCCACGCCTCTGGCCTGTACCCCAGCTTGTATGTATAAATAAATAAATCTTAAAAAAAAAAAAGCTTTACCGAGAGAAAATAGGAAAAACCTCATATATGAATTAAAGGAGAAGAAAATAACATGAACTTATTAATTATTCATCAAATGAAAATAAAATCAACGCAATTCCTGTCATACTCAGTATTTTTTCAATATTCTAAACTTACCATTGAAAACAAAAAGCCAAGGAAGTTAGGACTCAAAAAAAGAACAAGGTGCACAGACAGGCATGAAGATTTAATAAAAAGCTATAGCAGTTAAGAAATGACTATGCCTACTACAGACAAAAAACACATCACAGTGACACAATGCAAACAGATCCAAGAATATACAGAAACTTGATTTACAACAAAACTAGCACTGCAGATTAGATGAGGAAGGCAGAACAAATCAATACAAGATGCTGATATAATTATTTTTATAAAAAAAAGAAATTGGGATGCCTAACTCATACCATGCACAAAAATCAATTTCAGGGCCTCCCTGGTGGTACAGGGGTTAAGTCTCAGCGCTATCAAGCTATCACCAGCCACTGCTGCATGAGTTCAATCCCAGGCCAAGGAACTAACCCACATGGCACAGCAGACCTCTCCTGTCTCACCCACTGCTCCCTCAGCAGTGTATTTCAGTAGATCCGCTTGTTCTGATCTGCACTCTGTCTCTGGTGATTCCTCTCACCCCCTGTACCTCTGGCCTACACCACAGTTCTTGTATACACAAATAAAAATAAATCTTCAAAAAGCCCAATTTCAGATAAATTTAATTATGAAAAAAAATAACTTTTAAAGATAAAGAATCCTCATTTGCATAATTTCAATAAGGAAATAAGCCTCAAATGCAATCCCAATAAATTTGAAAATAATTAAAAATTTGGCATTATCAAATATCAGAGCAATATGAACTTGTTGATGGAAGTTGAAATTGGTACACACACTCTGAAAACATGTTTCTCAAAGACCTTTGATGAATTTAATTTTTCCTAAGTTTTTAGAATAAGGTTTGGTTCAGAAAGCCTTTCTAACTTCACAAAGCTCTCTCTTGTGTTGTTTTCATGTAATATTTAAAAATATTCCTTTTCATCTGGACCTTCTTTTTCCTCTCTATCTGTATCCTGCTCAATTTTTATTTCACTAGCAGAAACTTCTCTGCAGGATGCTTGAAGAGGACCTTGGTGGATCAGTTTTGAGAGTTCAACAGAACAAGGCTGCTCAAGTCACTTTGGGTCTCAAGTTTCTTACATTAATCAAATAAAGTGAGAAAACCTCTCCGAATTTCTGGCTATTCACCATTTGGGGACATTTCCATTCTCAGATCCAGAAACCTCAATGCTTCTCTTTACTTCCTTATGCAGAAAACTAATAAATATAGGGTTTTTTGTTAGTTCTATCTGGTTATATTTTAGAATTCACAAGATATATCACTACCAAATTTTGGTAAAAATGTTTTCATGAGTTGTGGTTTTGCTTCTACTTGTCCTATTTTCATGTAGGAATTCAGAAAGACCAAAAATATCTATATCGAGCCATCAATCATACCAAAATCTAAGCAAGACTAAGATTTTATTTTAAAAGGTAACTTTACTTCCCTCTATATTTTCCGTGAGTCAAAGAAACATCTGCACTAATGTTTTAACCTCATATTTAATGCTGAATAAATTCCATATTCATGATTAAGACAAATTACTTAAATGTGAAATATTTTTATGAAACAGAACAAACATTTCAGGTGGAAAACCCCAGGGCCTGAGTCCTCAAAAGAAGAACCATAGTGAACACACAGGAGAGCAAACAATCGTTATATTTATTTTTGTGTGTGATGGTCTGGTCTATTTTTAATGTATTTAACAGATTTTAAGATGCTTTTTAATACCTATGTTATTTTTTATACTAGAAGGTTTCAACAGGTTATAAACTACTAAGATTAAGATAATCCTTTTAAGATGCATCCTAGTAGTAAAAAGACAAAAATTCTCAGCAATGTATAACTTACAAGAAATGGAGGTATTCCATTGCTCATTTACTTTTTATTTTATTGCAGCATAAAAGGAAAACTATGACTTGTACACAAAACTGTGCAACACCCTTGTATACTAAATGGAAACATATTGACTGATGTATTTATTAAATTAGGTAACTCGTGTTTTTTTAATGCTTTCTTTTATGGAGAATTCTTTGGTAAATTGTCAAATAGGTACTGAATACATTGGCAATAACTGGCAAATGTTTATGGTTTTGGATAAAATGGAAATTATTTTTTCTCCTATATTAAACAACTGAGTAATTGAATGAGTACCACTTTACCAAAAGTTACCACACACAGCACAAAGAAAGATATTTCTGTATATATTGAAATTCATATAGGTAAAATATTTATTTTTTAATGAAACAAAAGTAAGCTAGGTGACTGCTTCTCAGGAAGGAAGCAGTGAAAGAACAGAACTTGGAAACATCTCCATTAAGAATAATACGCAAGCTGCAGAAAAAAGCTTACTTACTAAAAACAAAAGCACATCACATTTTCACCTACATAATCACATGAAAATATGGGATATACCCTAAACTGTTATGTAAAAGTTTCCTATTCTTTACTTTTTCTTAAATTGTTGCAATGCATATCTATAACTTCTGTGATTAAAAAAAAAAACTAATAAAAAGGAAATGAAAATTTCAAAGAGACAGGAAGGAGGAAATGACAATACAATCACTGACACAGTTCTCTGACATACATTATTCCACAAAGTTTATGGCATTTTAGATTATGAAGTATTCTTCAGGAACATACAGTGGGGTACATTAGAACCAGTTCTTAGATACTGAACTGGCAACACAAGATGTAATCAATGACCTCCTAAATGAGTTTCATTCAAAGCAGTATCTAAAAATCTTGGGAAATATCAGTAATATGTTACCCAGCACACTATAATTTCTTCCTTTCACTTGTTTCATTTTATATAGTTTTACTGAAACAACATGCAATGAACACCTACTATGTACCTGATCATGCCAGGTACCAGCAGTATCAAAATAAATAAACGTGGCTCCACTGTTCACAAATATTCTACCATACAGTACCACTGACCAATACAATTTTATGAGATGACAGAAACATTCTACATCTGCACTGCTCGCTACAGTAGCCATTAACAGCATTTAGCTGTGTAACATTAGAAATACTGCTAACATGATTGAGAAATTAAAATTTTATGCAATTTAAATGAGCTCAAATTTAAATAGCCACTATGGCAGTGCCCACAACACTGGACAACTAAGGTCTATAGGACGATAAGGACAACTAGACTACAATGTATTATAGTAAACACTAAACTAGAAGTATGCACAAAGGCTTTAAAAGAAGGAAAAGGAGCACTAACCTGCCACTGGAGGATGACTTCTGAAAGAACTGATAGCAAATTTTTTAACCATGTGAAGCTAAGGCATTACATGAAGAAATATCAAAACAAGTAAAGGTTTAACAGTGAAAATGAAAGTGCAGGTAAGAAATACTAAAGACAATTTTTGAACGAAAACATTTAGCATAATGGGTCACAGAGAGAATGGAAAGGTAAAAGTCACAATATGGACAGACTATATGTTCAGGAGCTTGGCTTTATTATATGAGAGAAGAAATCACTGGTAAGTTAAATTGGTAATTAATAAATATATAAGCATATAAACACTAAGTTAGAAGAAGATAGGAAAAGCCCAGCAAAATATTGCAGTTATTACATTCCTTGGAAAAAGTCTGACAATCCTTTCATACAAGAATGAACTATGAACCATTTAAATAAATTATCTGACCTGAACATAAATGTAACAGTGTCGCTATGCAAATAACTTTCAACTACTCTATTTAAACTCCAAAACCTTAGCAGGGCTTAAATTTATAGTTAAGAAATAATACAAAGTAGATACAAGTACAACAATCAATACTTTTTCCTAAACACCCATTTGGAAGTCCTTAGTTTTGAGCACAAAATTGAAAAAAAGTACATCAAATTCCTAAGGCTTTAATCAAGTAAATAAGGAAGCAAGAATAGAAGAAACCTTATCCTTCTTATTAAACTCTGGAATTTATTAGTCTGTTATCAGGATATTTAAATATCACTGGAAGACATCAAGTGCCCTCCATAAACAAAAGTCTTCAAAGAAAAATGAAAATGAGTATGAACAAGGGTACAAAGAAATCCCACTTCACATATGGAAACAACAAATAAAATTCCTCCAAAATGGAATCTTTAAAAATCCAAACAGGGTCTCAGTGGTGGCGCAAGGGGTTAAGTCTCAGCCTATAAAGCTCTAAGCAGTCACTGCAGCACAAGTTCAATCCCTGGCCAGGGAGATTCCCACATGGTGCAGTAGACCTCTCCTGTCTAGCCTGCTGCTCCCCTCAGCAATGTATATCAGTCAATCTGCCTGTTCTGCTCCCCACTCTGTCTCTGGCGAATCCTCCCACTGCCCCTGTACCCCACACCACTGGCCTACACCCTAGTTTTTGTATGAATAAATAAATCTTTAAAAAAATGCAAACATCTTCATCTCAACATATACAACTTATCCCTACCAAAATAATTAAGACTTTTTTACTATTACTCTAAATTGCCCCTATACTCATACATAGTCTTCATGATACCACACAGGAAATTAAATTTTTAAATGTGTATTTTTCAGAAGTGGCTTCAAAAATAAAATAATTCACAATGGAGATTTAAACACCTGTTTCCAAGGATATTTCACTAATAACAAAATGGCAAACAGAAAATATTTTCATCCAGAAAACCATAGCCAAGAGTGTATTTTTCAGGTAGGTTCAAAAACCTGGATTGTTTATATATAAATAATGTGGCTAAAACAATGCAGTATTTTTAGAGTACAATGAGCAAAAATTAGGCTATCTCTTCAAGTGTAAAATATACTCTTATTTCTTTCTTTAAGGCAAATCTTGGCATTTTGTATTATGATTCCATGAAATTAGCTTTACTGCATAATCAAAGTTCCCTAGTTAATACTTTGTAAATTGGGTTATGAGCACTGAGGTCACATCACTAGAATCACAATGTTCTTAAAGTAATTTAGCAGAAACTATTAAAAGATGCAACAGTGTAAATAGTGTGATTAATTAAAATGCTATGAGTCAAGGTAGTTGGAAGTGGTTGCAAGGCAGGAAGAGCTATTGAGCAACTATAAATAATTAGCAAAGGCCATATTGGTCACACCTATGAGAACAACTGTAACAGAAAAGAGTAGAGGGAGAAATAATTTAGCACAGGCATTCTGTCAATTTAAAATCATAAAGATATGTCAAGAAACTTCAGACAGCCAGTTAGGTAAATCTAGAAAGGTTAAATATGACACTACATTTATTGGGGACAGCACCCAAAGTAGAATCTAAGTCTTATAATCAAAGGCTCTTCGCTATTATACACTATGAAGACCTACTTATAATTTTCTCTACTGTTCACTTTTCCAACTTGAGGGAAATATATCAACTGGGCTAAAAAAAATGACCATAAAATAAATGACCAGTAAATAAACTGCTGCTATCACACTAGATGTCTTCATAGTCAAGAGGAAATGAAATTGGTGGGTGAAAGGGGTAATGGGAGGTTGACTAAATATCTATATAAGGGTACAACTTATTTTTACCTGAACTTTGAACTATTCTGTATTTGGAATCACTACATAATTTGATAGTAGACAGTATCAAATGAATAAAGCTGATTTTGTTTTTAAAATATTAAACTTACAGGTTACATATATTTTAAAAATCACTTTAATGTTATTATCTTCAAAACTCACCTATTTTAAAAGCTTAGAAAGAAACAGAAATATTATACTTCAACCACCCTTTCAGCACTGCTGCACACTACAAAGAGGATGGGATATTAGTAATATTAATAAATGAAAATATTGATATTAAAATATTAATATTAGTAATATTAATAAATGAAAAAATAAGAATCTAGCATCAAAAGGTCAGCAAGCAAATAAATTCAAAAGAATTGGAATGCCTACTCTATCCAATTTTGTCTACATTTCTGTGATGTTCTATTACCCTGAATACAGTCTGAAAAATCTAAGGGCTAACATTTCAGGAATGATATATATGTATTAAAGTAATCAACACTTTATTGTACAGACTACTAGCTCTGAATCCAACAATGAAGGCATAAATTTATGTTTTGACACTAAAAGAGTATGTATTTATTATAAACATTTCAAACTTTAAAAAAGTTCCCAACTATTTTCAATTGTTAAGCCCAATACATGAATTTAAATTATACTCAATTTTTTCAAACTGAGCTGTATCCAATCTGCTAGTTCCAGTTAAATACAACATGTTAAATGGCTGAACATAACTGTATGATTAATAGAGAAAAAGGGGAAAAAAAGGATCTTACCTGGTAGTTTCTTTTCTCAGATAATGTATGTCCATCAGTCCTCACCATAGAGTCGTGTCCTTTCCTCACAGTACTGGAGGCAATCAAATAGAACTGTCACTCAAGGGTCGTGTCACAGGAAGGACCGCCCACCAGTTCTCCCTCTAGATGGAATTATCCAAAAGCCATCATAATTACTAACATGTAAATAAATGAACAACAGCAAAAAATATCCAATACGATACACATAAAACAAAAATAACTTCTTAAATTGCTAACTTATCTTCCACTTAACCATCTAGAAAGGGCTAGGCCTGCAGACATGCTTCATGTGAGATACTGAAATTATTAAATATCAAAAACTCTTTCCTCCACTTCTATTCTTTCAAATTAAAAATGTCACCCAGACCTCACACACAAGGAAGAGGTGTAAACTCAATAAAAATTGGGTGGGCAAAAAGTTGATTCCTCAATGGATGTATATTTTTTTAAACAAATATTCTCCTGTTAGTCTCAAAAATAACCAATTAGTTCAGATTCAATTAGTTCTCCTGCAAATGCTTGTTTTTTCACCCAGTTTATGAGGTTTATTCCCATGCCATAAGATGAAACATCACATATTTTAGCAAATCTAATTCAATATGCTATTAAAACTTATTCCAATAAAGAGAAACAAATGTCAATATTCCAGATGCCTTGTCTTTTAATATTCTGATTTCATGTAAGCTCTAATGGAATTTTCCATTTTCCATTGGGACATTAATATAAATTCAAAAAGTGACTAGGCAGCACACACAAAAACATCACTGAAGCAGAGTTGATAGTCACCAAATAAGCTGACTCAAAAATCTAAGTTAAAAACTACAGTTCAAAAATTTAAAACTGATATCTACAAAGAATTTATAAGTACACATTTTCAAGACTAAGGTCTTTTACCTAAGTTTTAGCAAAAATGTTTACCCAAGGAAGTAGTAGATACCCATTAATAGTTGCTAACCACTAAAAATTACATTCAATTAGAGCATTATTCAACACAGGAAATCTGCTTTGGAATATTATAAACATCTAGTTCAAATCATAAAATATATGAATCAATTTTATTAAAACTAACAAACACAGATTTACACACACTATATAGATTATCACTAAAAAAGCAACCTAGTAAGAGCAAAAAACATTTGCAAGGAAACAAATCATTAAAAAGTAATTATTATTAAATTTAAGTTTTAAAAAGAACCCACATGATGAAAACTAATATTCTGGCTCCTGTGTTATGTCTGATCACAAAATAAATGGGTGCTATTTCATTTATTAAAATTTGACCATCTTGCACGGTATATATTTAGTTGACAAATTTCAAGCTGCCTGGCTCTACATCAAAAATGTCAGCATACTCTTTACCAAATAAAATGCACCACTGGAAATAAATTGTCTTTGAAAATAACAAAGGAGGGCCTCCCTGGTGCAAGGGGTTAAGTCGCAGCAGTATGAAGCTAGCCAGGGAGCTTCCCACATGGCGCAGCAGACCTCTCCTGACTTGCTCACTGCTCCCCTCTGCAGTATATTTTGGTCAATCTGCCTATTCCGTTCCCCACTCTGTTTCCGGTGAATCCGCTCACCCCCCACACACCTCTGGCCTATACCCCCAACTTGTATGCATAAATAAATAAACCTTAAAAAAAAAGAACAAAGGAAAAGGGTCTTTAACTGCAAGTATATTTACTGGTATAAATATAATCATTACCATCTATCAAGGAATTAGGTTATTCATAACGAAAAATTACTAAGTGAATTGGAGTCCAAGAATACTTAAGTGACACACATTCAACTCCAACTTAAATTTTCATTGTCACAAAATGAGAGGAAACCTATTTTAATATGCATCCCCAAATACTATCCCTGTTTCAGTATTATGTTTGATGATAATAACAGGTTTTAAAAGTGTACTGGGCTTATTATTAAAGTATCATGGTACTTTGAATTCAAAGGATGATAGCACAAAACTTCAGTTTTGTTTTACAGAGTAAATGTTTTCCTTTTTAAATAAGGTATGTTTAAATTAAAGTTCATGCAGAACCCTCAAATTACACCAGTTTTCTTAAAAGATATGATAGAAATCTACAACAGGAAAGCAATTTTCAATAGCATATTCTATACAACAAGTATTAGGACTTCATATGCTAACTACTCTAATTAAAGATAAAAATTAAGAATTTAATCTCCAAATTTATCAAACAGAAGAAAAACATTAATTTTTGGAGCACTATAGAGAAACTAACATTTGTTGGGTTGTTTTGTTTCTCACTTGAGATAACTTCAAATATTTCATGGCTTGGGGTTTCCACTAATAGCCACTATCTGCATTAATCAATATAAGAACGAAAATTCTATTTTGAGCAATTACTGAGACGCATTATCTCCTCTTAGTAAACAAAGACTTAAAAAGGCTGCTGGCACTATTTTCTCCTCAGTATACAGGGAAATCTAGTATTTGTCACCACTATCGAGTATTTTTTAAAGTTCAGTAATAAATTGTGCTTATACTTGTCATATCAATTAAAGGAAGCACAACAGATGAAAAGAGGTTGTGAGTGTGTGAGACAGAGAGTATGTGAAAAGGAGCAAGTAAGAAAGAGAACACCTACTTGAGTTCCCTAAATTCACCATTGGTTTTCTCATAAAGTCCTACAAATTTCAAACTGTGGGAAAGACAAATGCAAAACTACAATGAAATTTTCTATAAGGCAGGGAGGAGGTTTTGTTTTCCATGGTGGAAACACAGAGACTAAATATACCCTCCTACTTTAAATGACCAGGAAAATAGATAAATTATGTAAAACAATGATTTTCAGACACTAGATGCCACCTCAGAACAAAGATCACAAAGAGACCAATGAAGAAAAGCCCTGTTGCCTACAAGGTAATGAAGGCAAAACATCAGGGTTGGAGGACACACAAGAAAAGTTCAAAGTTAGGGGCTAGTTCAAGGCTACTAAAAATTGAAGGGCAAGTGGAAAGAAGGAAGCTACCACGGACAAAGAGCTACAGAGATCTGAAGCACGATTCCCCTCAAAGTTATCGCCGAATAATGATCCATTCATGCATGTGAAAAAACTAATCATCTGGAGGTAAAAAAATCTGTGAAAGGCAGTAGTCAGAAAAGTCTATGGTTCACGTTCCCATCAACCAAAATAGGAGGACTTCTGAACACATGGGGCAGCGAGTAGAGTTCAGAAGGTAATGAATGCCTGATAACAAAATCAAGTAAGCTTTGACTAAAGGATGTTCTGGACCAGCACTATAACAAAGTTTAAAATCAAACTTCAAAAGAATCAAGTTAAATTGATGATAACTGTACCCCAAAACAAAGTCCAGCAATGTTTAAAGCAATACAACAAATTCCAGCATTAAACAATGTAAAATTAAGTATCAATATCCAATCAGAAACAGCAGCTATGCCAAGGAGAAATACAACTAGTAATACGGTAACACATAAATGAAAATAGACCCTGCAATGATACAGATGACAAAATTAGCAGACAAGAAGATTAAAACAGGTATTGTAAATAAATACATTTCCACACATTTAAGAAGACAGAGAAAAACGTGAGCACGGTAACAGAAATACAATGCATTAAAAAGAACACTACAGTGGCAGCACAAAGAAATTTCTTTATGGTGACAAAAATTGTATCTTGCTTGCGGTGGTAGTTAGGTGACTCTATACATGATAAAATATCACAGAATGATAAAGATACAAAAAGGTGAATATATGCAAAAGTGATGAAATATGAATTCAATCTATAGTCTAATCACAGTCTGGCAATCTGTCATTTGGTAACGCAGCACAGTTAAAGATGACATCACTAGAAGACAATGGGTCATAGGTATATGGGACCTCTCTGCACTACTGCATCTTCCTATAAGTTTATAATTACCAGCTGAAAGATTTTTTTAAAGGCTCAAATTCATCTTCTAGAGATAAAAATTCAATACATGTAATTAAATATGCACTGGAGAGGATGAACAGATTAAATGCTTCAAAACTTTAGTGAACTTGAAGACATAAGAAAGAAAAAAATCCAGAATTAAACAGTGAGAAAAGGGACTAGCCAAAGAGCAAAAAAAAGTGTTGGAGGAGAAACTGTGGGGCATTATCCAGTCAGTCGGTCAGTCAGATCCTTAGAGAAAGAATGGAAGACTGTAAAAGATAGAAAACACTTGTCAATCTTCCCCTATATTTGATGAGAACTATAAATTGACAGATCCAAGAACTTCAACACCCTGTAACAAGAATAAAAAAATACACCGCATGGTAGCATTTTCTGAAAATCACTAATAAAAAAACCTTAAAGCACTTGGGAGTTGGGGTGGGGAGATACAGAGAAACTCAGGGCTGACAGAAGACTTCTCAATAGAAACAATGCAAATAAGAGGTAAGTGGATCAACATTTTTAAACTTAAAGGGAGAAAAAATACTCTCCGCATAATATTCTAAGTCCAGCTAAATTATCCTTAAAAAATGGAAAGCGCATACAGCTACTATGGAAAAGTTCAGCAGTTTCTTATGAAGTTAAAGAGAGACTTAACATACAATCCAGTAACTGTGACCTTAAGTATTTATCAAAATGTCACTAATTGCTTACAAGAACTTCAAAACTGAGCATTTAATGATCCAAAAGTAGAAAAGTAACAGCAAACTTACTTTCCACAAATTCTACAATGGAGTCATGATTTGGATAGAGATGTATATTGACTAGTGAGGAAACATTAACTAAACTGAGCAGGATGTTGTTCACCACTTTTCTGTAACATAAATACATCTTTCTCCAGTTCTGTAACACCCTGGACACTTTGTAAAATATTAATTTCTTTGGAAATCTCTTCAAAACCACTGCTGCTAGGATCTAAACTGGCACTAGAAGATTATACTGGTCAACAATGAGATCATTACTAACTTAAAAAGGCCCTAATCTGTAGTATCTTGGTGTGCTGAACATGAATATAACCCTGAAAATTTTTTATTAGCTCTCGTTTTAAAGACATTTCACATAATTCATTTTGTGTGTTTCACCGTGTAAATTTATCCAGCAGGACTGCTACAACATCCTAAATCAGCCTAGAATGATGTAATATTGCATCACATTGCATAATACCATCATGCACACATCACCCAGAGTTGATTGCACCATTTTTTTAAAAGATTTATTTATGCATACAAGCTGGGGTATAGGCCAGAGGCGTGGGGCGGCAAGAGGGTTCACCAGAGACAGAGTGGGGAGCAGAACAGGCAGACTGATGGAAATACACTGCTGAGGGGAGCAGCGAGTGGGGCAGGAGAGGCAGGAGAGATCTGCCGCACCATGTGGGAACCTCCCCGGCCGGGTGTCGAACTCGCATCGCAGCTGCCGACAGCTCCACAGTGCAGCGCTTAACCACTGCGCCACCAGGGAGGCCCTGATTACATCATTTTCTGATGCAAGCAATACTATCGCCAGGCGGCTGCTGAAGCAAGCTGATGTCAACAGAGCACTACAGAAAGCCCTGTCGGAAAGGTGGAGCACTGAAAATATTTCAGACTTTGTGCGAGAGAGTTTAAACTACTGTTCCATAGAACTGTTATTATTTTATCCATTTAGGCACAATACAGAACAGTAATGCCTCGAAAGCGCGTTAATAGCGTGGACAATTTCTGCTCTATTTGTGGGGAAGAGACATCGGCCAACCAGAAGAAAAGGTATCACTTCTCAAGTGAAGAAGGCTTATCATCTTTAATTCAAATGCAAGATTGGTGACCAAGACAAGCCTTGGGCCCCACATATATGCTGTGCTATATGTACAAAGCAGCTTTCACAGTGATTACATGGCAAAAGACCATCAATGTCGTTTGCAGTCCCCATGGTGTGGAGAGAGTCAAGCAACCACATAAAAGACTGTTACTTCTGCTTGGTTCCTCCTTTTTCCGGTGGAATAAAGAAGCAAAAGAAGTCGAGAATAATCTACCCAAACATTCCCTCTGCATTGGGAACAGTTCCACATGGTGAGGGACTTCCTATTCCAGAACTTCCAGCAGAATATTCTCTTGATTCATCTGATGAGGACAAGGGTGAGCCAACCTGTTCTTCTCCTGTTCCATCAGCATGCAGTGATCCAGATTTTCACTGTGATGCATCATCAACCCCACACAGACTAACACAGGAAGAACTCAATGACCTGATTCATGATTTGGACTTATCCAAGAACAAGACAGAATTCCTAGGATCAAGACTCCAACAATGGAATCTTCTAGAAGAAGGTATCACAATTACTTTATATCAAAAGCGCCATCAGCAGTTGGAGCCTTTCTTCAAAAAGGAAAGTACTCTGGTATTCCGTTCCGCTATTGAGGGCCTCATGAGTGCCTTAGAAATCACTCATGACCCACAAGAATGGAGACTATTTTAGACTTTTCGAAACTGAGTCTTAAGGCTGTGCTTTTGCACAATGGAAGCCATCTTGCATCTATTCCAGTAGCGCATGCTGTTCACATGAAAGATATACGAGAACTTAAAGCAGCTACTGAATTCCATTTAGGATAGCAAGTACAGCTGGTACATCTGTGGTGATTTGCCCTTTTAATGGGACTGCAACAGGGATACACAAAATACATGTGTTTCTTATGTGAGTGGCATAGCCAAGCAAGTGGACTGCACTACTTGCGGAAAGAATGGATTCGCAGACAAATTGTAGAAGTTGGAGAAAAGAATATTCAGCACCCAGCTCCGGTCGAGGCGCACAAAATCCTGCTACCACCCCTTCACATCAAAGTAGGTTTGATGAAGAATTTCGTGAAAGCCATGGACCGGACCTTGCCAGCTTTCCAATACCTGCATGAAAAATTTCCTTGACTCGGTGAAGCAAAGATTAAAGAGGGAGTTTTTGTGGGTCCTCAGATTCGAGAGCTCGTCAAAGATGACCGGTTCAACAACTTGCTACAGGGTGATGAGAAACAAAGCATAGAATGCTTTTCGCCTAGTGTCTACAAACTTTCTTGGGAATGTTAGGGCAGAAAACTACAAGGAACTAGTAGAAGACATGCTGATGCAGTATCAGAAACTTGGCTGCAATATGTCTCTAAAGATCCACTTCCTTCATTCCCATCTGGATTTCCTCCCTGAAAACCATGGTATGGTTAGTGATAAACATGGTGAACGTTTTCATCAAGCTATCACATCAATGGAACAAAAATACCAGGGAAAATGGTCCACTATAATACTGGCTGACTACTGCTGGACATTCCCCAGAGATGCTCCTGAACAGCTGTATAAGAGACAAGCGAAGAAATCTAAGTAGTAATCTATGACTTGATTTTTTTACAGGTATTAACCGTAGGCCTATTCCTATTAGCATGCATTTCGTGATGCAAACATCCATTTACTGCAGATTTTAAAAAAAAAAACTAGAGCCAAAATTAGAATTTGACTGTCATATTCGTGTTGAGCACATACAAATTGATATGAAATGACTAATTTTATTTCAGTAACATGACTTTTGTAAAAATTTGTTGACCATTATGATCAGATATGACAAATTTCACTGAAGCTCAATAAAAGCTGAATTGCACTTATCCATTATCTTTAAAATCTTGAGTTTCTTATCCCAAAACTATGTCAAGCAAGTTTTCTTATTAAAAGGACGACTAGTTACAAAAATGTCATGAACTTATTTTTTGAACTTCTGGTTTGATCACATAGAAAAATGTTTCAAATTTCTGAGTTGATGACCTGATACATAAAAGAAATGGGGGCAAATGAAACAAGTAAGTAAAATTCAGGATTTTCACTGTCATACCAAAATAAAACTGGGAAAACGAAAAATATTTTTCCTGAATATACTTAAAATACAGGTTTCATGAGTCTATAATTAACCTGGTAAAATGAAAAGTTGCCCATATTTACAAAGAAAATTTAAAAAAATCAACAGTATCCTCTTGAAATCAATTTACTCTCATCATAATTTAATGTTTTGTTAATTTTACCTTGTGTGTCTTCTATTTTTGGTACTTGCAGTCTTGTTGGTGCACAGATTCTAACAGTTATAAGTGTAGTTCTTTCCCATAAATTTCAAAGAGGATTCTATGCACTTGATAGATAGAACTTACCATAAGCAGAAAATCTGCAGAACTATCAGTCTAAAAGACCAACTCAAGACAGAAATTTTCTACTACTGAAACTTAAAAGTGCCAAATAAAATGAAACGCGAGAGTCCCATTAAATCTAAATGACGAAATTCAGTAATTTCTGAAGCAGAGGCTTGAAAAATTAGAAGTTCCTCAAGTGTTTGAGGCTTAAATGAAAATGGGGTCCACATTTAAGACAACTGGAGTTCCTTCTAATCTTCCTGCTGCATGAAACTGACATATTCATCCAAGGTGCCTAACGTCTCTGTGTTTCAGTTTCCTCATATGAAGACATTATCTGCATAGTCTAGTTAATGGCTATGATCGAAGGTCGTGAATTAGATTTATTATACATAAAACCTCATTTAAATAAAAAGTTGATTTGGTATTAATTACAACAGACTATAAGATGTGACCAACATGATGCAGAAACATGAAACAAAGTAGTTACTAATGTTCTGCAAGTTGAGTGTTAAACAAAGTATTAGAATAATGAAATGCTTTAGTACCTTTCATAACAATTCACTAAAAATCCACAATGGTTTGGAAACACCCAATTAGTTACTGCTAAAATAAGAGCAAGTTCTATTATCTTGTAATTTACTGTGGAAAGGACACACTGGCTCTATTAACTCAATAAGGAAATTTAAGTTATAATCTCTATGTAAAACTCCTTAAAATATGTAATAGTTCTCTACTTTGTCTCATTCAGTGGATATAAGGTTATTAGGTATTATATTTTATATCAGCAACTGAACATACCACATGCAAACAAAAATATGAAAATTGTAGTTCCAACACTAACAAATTCATAGGTAATATATTTTTTCCTAATACTAATTTATATAAGTTGTTGGTTCTACTGATAGCTGATATTAAAAACTGACTAGGGTCACATCAACCTCTTAGACTTATAATTAAAATGTACTCCTAGAATATATCTAATGTTATTTATATATTAAAGTATTATTTTTAAACCTGAAAACTGTTTTTCTAGTTTTCTTAATGAAGAAAATTAAAGCTTAAGTAAAAAGTTCAAGAGTACTTACAGCTATCCATTTAAATAAGGTAACATACCAGTTGATAAAAACAAAGCAGACATTATTCCAACCCCTCAAAACTTAGTTATAAAAAACAAAAGGAGGGCCTTCCTAGTGACACAGCGGTTAAGCGCTGCGTCTGTGGAGCTGTTGGCAGCTGCAGCGGTGACGCAAGTTCGACTCCAGGCAAGGGAGATTCCCACATGGCGCTGCAGACCTCTCCTGCCTCGCCCACTGTTCCCCTCAGCAGTGCATTTCAGTACACCTGCCTGTTCTGCTCTCCACTCTGTCTCTGGTGAGGCCTTTCGTTACCCCACGCCTCTGACCTGTACTCCAGCTTGTATGCATAAATAAATAATCTTTAAAAAAAAAAAAAAGGAGCAGATGGCACTCTTTTTTGTGTGACGAACAAGGGAATGACCAGAAATACTTTGCAAAATGCTGATACATGACAGCCTAGGGCATGATAATAGAGACGAGTCAGAACTGGCTAAAGGATTTATATTGGTTATATCACAAGCTGCACATCAGAGTCACATAAAGGTTTTTTGTTTGTTTTTTAGGTAAAGCAGCTGTGCTCACTTCACAAGCATATATACTAAAATTTAACTGATTCAGAGAAGATCAGCATGGTCCCTTGTGCAAGAATGACAAGCAACTTCATGAATTTTCCAAAGTTTTCAGGAAGAACTAGAAAACCTGAACAGACCAGTTACTAGAAATTAAAACTATAACCAAAGGTGTCCCAAAAAACATAAGCCCCAGCCCAGACAGTTTCACTATTAAGTTCTCTCAAACTTTCAAAGAAAAAAACCTTTCCTTCTCAAACTCTTCCAAAGGAGTATGTCCACACAAATTCTATGAGGCCAAGATAAAGCTGATACCAAAACCTGAGAAAAAATTACAAAGAAAAAAAAATTACAGACCAAGATCTATGGTAAACATTAGATGCAAAAATCCTCAACAAAATCTTAGCAAAATGAATTCAACAATACATCAAAAGGGTCATACATCATAACCAAGAGGGATTTATTCAAAGGACACCAGGATGGTTCAACATCCAAAAATCAATGTAATTCACCATACATCACAAAAGGAAAGATAAAAATCATATGATCTTATCAATGATGTAGAAAAAGCAAGTGACAGATTTCAGCTGCTGTTTATGATAATAACACTCAAAAAAACTGGAGATTTGGGGCTGGAACACACCTCAATATAATGAAGGCCACCTATAGCAACCCCACAGTCAAAATCACACCCAATGGTGAAAGACAGAAAGTATCTGCTGTAAAATATGGTCCAAGATAAGGATGCCCACTTTCAACTGTTCAATAGTGTACTGAAGTCTTAGCTAGCACAGTCAGGTAAGAGAAAAATATAAAAAGGAATCCAAGTTGGGAAAGAAGTAAAACTACCACTATTTGTAGTAAAACTATCACTATCTGTAGATGGCATAATATATATAGAAAACCCTAAAGACTCCACTACAAACAAATTGAAATGATATATCAATACATTAATGTGACAGGGTACAAGACTAATTTACAAAATCAGACATATGCAAATGGTGAGCTGTAAGATAAAGAAATAAAGAAAACAACCCCAGTTATAACTACAACAAAAAGAATTAAGATACTTACTAGTAAACGTAAGAAAGCAAGAAAAGAACCTATACAATTAAAAAAAAAAACCCTGAAAAATTGTGGAAAGAAATGTAAGACACAAAAAATAGAAAGATATTCTCTACTAATGGACTTTAAGAATTAACATTACTAAAATGGCCACCTTACACAGACTCAATGGAATCCCTGTAAGGCACCAACGGCATTCTTCAAAGAAGCAGAACATACATTACTGAAACTCATATGGAAGCACAAAAGATCCCAAAAACCAAACTTTTTTTTTTTCTTACATCATTGTTTATTTCTGTACAATATCTGATTTCTTCCCTCTGGTGTAATCCCCATAAATCTCCCATTACCACCTCACCTGTGAACCATCACCATAGTTCCTTGTGCCCTTCCCTCCCTTGTCCAAAACAATCTTAACAAAAAAGAGTAAGTATGGTGGTATCACATCCCCAGACTTCAAACTACATTATAAAACTATATTAATCGAAACAATATAGCACCAAAACAAAAGTAAACACACAAACCAAAAGAATTAAGAAGCCTAGAAATAAACCTCCATGTCTGTGGACAGTTAACCTATAGAAAAGAGTGAAGAGCACACACTGGAGAAAGGAGTATCTTCAAGAAATGGTGTTGGGGGCCTCCTTGGTGGTGCAACCACATGGCACAGCAGACCTCTCCTGCCTTGCCCCGTTCCCCTCACAGCAGTGTGCTGCAGTCGCTCTGCCTGTTCTGCTCCCCACTCTGTCTCTGGTGAATCCTCTCACCACCCAACACTTTGGGCCTACACCCCAGTTCTTGTATGAATAAATAAGTATATCTTAAAAAAAAAAAAAGAAATGGCGCTGGAAAAACTGGATAGCAACACACAAGAAAATGAAACTAGATCACCATCTCAAAACTAACACAAAACTTAACTCAAAATGGATTAAAATGTGAACCTAAGTCTCCAAATCATAAAATACATAAAGAAAACCAACAAAACACTCCATGACACTGGCTTCAGTGATGTATTTATGGACTCATCTCCAAAAGGAAAAAAACAAAAATGAATATAAACATACGGGACTAAATCAAACTAAGTTTCTGTAGAACAAAAGAAACTCAGCAAAACAAAGACAATCTAATGAATGGGAGAACATATTTGCACATCATACATCTGACAAAAGGCTGACAACTAAGATATATTAAAAAACTCATGCAGGGCCTCCCTGGTGGTGCAGGGGTTAAGTCTCAGCACTATGAAGCTACTGGCAGTCACTGCAACACGTGTTCCATTTCTGGCCAGGGAGTTAACTCACATGGCACAACAAAAGTCTCCTGTCTCGCCTGCTGCTCCCCTCAGCTGTGTATTTTAGTCAATTTGCCTGTTCTGCTCCCCCCTCTGTCTCTGGTGGATCCTCTCATGCCCTCACCCCCACACTTCTGGCCTACACTGCAGCTCTTGTATACATAAATAAATAAATCTTTAAAAAAAGAAAAAGCTCATGTAAAAAGAATAACCCAATCATAACATAGGCAGAAGAGTTAAATAAACACTCCTCCAAATGGCCAACCAGCACATGAAAAAAATGCTCATCACCACTCATCATCAAGGAAATGTAAATTAAAACCACAAGGAAATACCATCACATACCAGTGAGAATGGGGAAAAAAACAGGTATTGGAGGAATGGAGAAAAAGACCCCTCATACACTGTTAACTGGTAATGTAGACAGGTAATGCCCCAATGGAAAACACTATGGAGATTTCTCAAAATATTAAAAATAGATGTACCTCATGATTCAGCAATTCCACTCCTAGGTATCTACACAAAGGATGAGAAAGCACTAATTTGAAGGGGTATTATGTACTCCTGAATTCACTGCAGCACTTTTCATAATAGCCAAGTTATGGAAACAACCGAAGGGCCCAAGGAACAAAGGAGGGAATTAGAGAAATGTGGGACAACAGAATACTACTCAGCTATAAAAAAAGATGAACTCTTGACATCTGCAATGGACAGAACTGGAGTGGACACTAAGCAAAATAAGTCGAAAGAGAAAGACAAATACTGAATGGGTTCATTTATATGTGAAATGAGAGATATAAAAATAAAAGAGCAAACTCATGCAATTCACAGCAACACGGACGGAGCTAGAAGAGATCATGCTCAGCGAAATAAGCCAGAAGGAAAGAGAAAAACATCAAATGGTTTCACATATAGCAGGAATATAGGGAAATCAAGTAAGAGAGATATTCAGGGAAGGAGGGGGAAGATAAGGGATCAAAATGGGGGAGAAAAGCGCACAAGGGACTATGGTGATGGTTCATGGGTGAATCGGTGGTGGGTAACCTACAGGGAATACACAATAATGCAAAAGATTTAAATAATGAATGAATGAATGAATAAAGATCAGACAAAACCAAGCCAATAATGAACCCTAGAAACCTGACTGTGGAACTGAGCCTACAACGTGGGAAGGGTGAGCTGGGAAAACAAAGTGTGGAGGGTTCACAGTGGACTCTGGTGTAGGGCTGAAGGTGCCATTCTGGTAGGGGTAGTGGCATGTCATTCTTCCAAATATGTGAGAGAATTTTCCTTACTGTTTACTCAGTTGAACCAAAAGTTCTAAAACCTTCAGGCTTACTCAAAAAACATAATCCTTAAATGGGAATCTTTGTAGCACTTTATGTGAAGTTTTTCCAAAAACTCACTTTGCTTTTCACTTCAACCTTGCAATTCTTTCTATCTACACTCATATTTCATTAGTCTAGGTCATAATTAAGCTAAAAGTTACATTAGTACTGGCATAAAAACAGGAGGTTCTACCAGGCATATTAACTAACCTGGTGGGGGAGGGAGGGTGTGGAGATTCAAGAGTAAATTAAACAGTAGCTCACTAGTTTTAAGTATTCAGAATGCTCTGGACTATAACAATTGAAAGCAATTTTAAAAGAGCACGCCAGTTAATTGGAGGTTTGTCAAGAACATGTCACAAACACATTTCAGAATATCACAGACTCTGTATATAACTAAGAAATATATATCTATTACTAGAATCAAAGAGGTAGGAGTATTAGTCTAGTCAGTCTCAACTCCAATCAAGCAGGACAGCGGTTAAGAGAGAATGGAAATTATAAAGAATCATTAACTAAATATTTGTCATTTTTACACTAATAAATTGAGAATATTGACAAAGCTTTGCAATTCAATTTTTCAGGCAATACAGACAAAATGTACTACTGAGTTCCATTTTATCCCCGTACCATAATAATTGTAATAGTTACAGTCTCTTTTAAGAAGCTAGACAAATTTCAAGTACAAATTTATCAGAAACTTTGAAACAATTAAACAAAGATCCTTGATACAACTCATCATACACTTCTAGTTTTCTTCCAAAAATACTTAATGACCTCTACTGTCAGATAATAAAGATAACTCAATCAGAAATGTCCATAAAAGGAACAGAAACAAAAAATGTATTTCTGGATTAATAACTCCATTTGTAAAGGAATCATGCTTTCAAACTGTTTTCCACAGCATTATAAAGCACCAAATAAAGCAAAATTACAAATGGCATCAATATGTGTGTTTTAATGGTAAAATCTGTTCACTAATGAATGTATTTAATATTCATTAAACATAATTTATGTTTACCTAACACACAGAAGACACTAATTGATATGTCTTGGTAGACGACTGTTAAGAACAAGTAATTCTTAATCTGGGTCCTACAAATCAGACAATCAAATGAGGAGGATACATGAACTTAAAATGGGAACAAAATTTCATCTTTATTTTGCCAACCTCTAGTTGAAGTTTAGTATTTCCATAATTAAAAAATGTAGGCTACAAGCCATAGTGACATTACCCTCTACCTATCATTGTTACCATTAGAAACCAACTTTTATATCACTTTAGTTGCTCCAAAGCTAATTACCATTTATACTCATTAGTAATTTAAAAGTTATTACACACCACTAGATTTTATTAATGTGCACATTACTGAAATTGCTTGATACTTTAAAAGCTATACTCTAATATAACAGTTGCTTCCATAAGCACATATATTTAATTTTGCACAATTAAAATATTATTTTAAGAAGGGATTCACGTGTTGCCAAAGGGGTTCATGACTGCAAAAAGGATAAGAACCCCTGAGTATATCAGAGTATGCATTAGTCTGTTTGCAGAGAGTAAAAACTTTTCCATGTCTCATAGCAAATTTACCTGAAATTCCTTATTTTAAAAACAAGAAATGGGGCCTCCCTGGTGGCGCAGCGGTTGAGAGCGCTGTGCTGTGGAGCTGTCGGCAGCGCATGATGTGGATTCGACACCCAGCCCGGGAGAATCCCACATGGTGCGGCAGACCTCTCCTGCCTCGCCCGCTGCTCCCCTCAGCAGTGTACTTCTGATCTGCCTGTTCTGCTCCCCACTCTGTCTCTGGTGAACCCTCTCGCCACCCCATGCCTCTGGCTTGTACCCCAGCTTGTATAAATACATCTTAAAAAAAAAAAATAAGAAATGGTGACCTGGTGGAATAAGTGCCTTGTTCAAAGTCACACACTTAGCTAATTAATAACAGAACCAGAAAAATAGAATCCATGTTTTCTGGCTCACAATCCAAGATTAAATCAACTATGATGTGACCTGGCTATAAGAATGCAAGACAGGGCAAAGAAAGCTCTGCATAGATATGCCAAAAATGTATTAGGGTAAGAAAAATATTATACAGGAAGAGTGAGTTTGAAAAATCAAATGATGGGATGAGGTGTTAAAGTATTATGAAAATAAAATTCTACAGCATGACATGCCAATTCAAATGTTGAAAGAGAGTAGTCAGAAGACATGTTCATGCTGAACATGCAAAGATAGTCTGAATATTCCAAGAGATACTAAAATATAAAATACATTGTCTCTCCTACTTCTAATGATGTACTTCTGGGTCTGTTTTTCTACTTTGTAGAGAGACACGGGTAAAGCGAAAATTTCACTTCCCTCCTAATCTAAGAAGCACAAAAGCACAGACACAACAGTAAATTTCAAATGACAGCTGGCACCAATATCAAGAATACAACAGAAAGCAGAGACAAACTGGAGTCTATGAATCTACTAAAAAAGGCAATTACTACTAGTCAACTTAGCTAAATTAGAATTCTGTCAACCCAGAATTTTATATGAAACAAAAGAATACTTCACAAATGAAGGTAAAATAAATACACTTTTAGATTAAAGAAAACTAAGATAATTCCTTGTGAGCAGACTGCTTTAAAAATAGGAAAATTTCTTTGAATAAAGGAAAGTAATACCAGGAGGAAACTTACACCATTTCACGAATGAAAAACAGTAAAAATGGTAAATAGTTATAATAGAGGGGTGGCAAACCTTTTCTGTAAAGGACCAGCCAGATAGTAAACATTTTAGGCTTGCCAGGCCAAACAGTCTCGACTGCAACTAATCGATTCTGCACTGTAGCATAAGAGAAGTCATGGATAATATATAAACTAACATGTAGTTGTATTCCAATAAAACTTTATTTACCAAAGCAAGTGGCAGGCTGGATTTGGCATAAAGTGTTAGTCTGACAATCGTTGTGATAAACTTTTTAAATTCTTTAAAATATACATAATAAGTTCAAGTTAAATTTGCATCACTGTCTGAAGGAGTATTGGAATCATGTTGATATAATACATACTAAAGAACTACAACAGAAAGGGGGGTGTTAAGAAGAACAATTATAGGATGACAAGATTTGCATATTGCACTTCAAGTGGTAAAATACAAATTGTAGAAAATTTGGGTTGAATTGTGTATCCCAAGAAAGATATATTCAAGTCCTAACTCCTGGTACCTTTGAATTTAACCATAATTGGAAACAGTCTTTGGAGATGCAATCAAGGTAAGAAAAGGTCATTCAGATTTGGATGAGGCCTATATCTGATGACTAGTATAAGAATAAGAATAAGACTGGGCCTCTCTGTTGGCAGAGTAATTAACATCTCAGTCACTGTGGCATGTCTTGGGTCCCCTGTAACAGGGAGCTGACCTACATGGCACAGCAGACCTCTTCTGTCTCACCTGCTGCTCCCCTCAGCAGTGTACTTCGGTCAATCCACCTCTCTGGTGAATCCTCTCACCCACGCCCCACCACACACTTCTGACCTACACTCCAGCTCTTGTGTACATAAATAAATCAATCTTAAAAATAGTAATTTTTAAAAGGAATTAAAGGGAAGACACAGATACAAAGAAAGGCAATTGGGGGGGGGAGGGCAGAAACCAGGGTGATGCAGCTATAACCAAGAAACATCACAAAGCTGGAAGATGAAGTCAAGGAAGTCAAGAATTCTTCCCAAGAACCTTCAGAAGGATATTCCTAATACTATAAACATCTAACCTCAAGACATCTAACCTCAAGAACCAAGAGAAAACATTGTTTTATATATAATTAAAAATTTAAATTCAAATAAAAACCTCCAAGCCTAGAGTTTTACCAGTGAATTTATCAAACATTTAAAAAAGAAATTATACCAATTTGACATAATGTCTCCTAGAAAACAGAACACGGAGGATTACTGCCTTAAGTCATTTTTATGAGGCTGACATTACACTGATTAACAAACCAAACACAATACAAGATAAAAAACCTTAAAGGCCAATAATCCTCACAAACACAAATGCAAAAATTCTCAACAATGTATTAACAAATCAAATTGAACAAAATATCCAATGATAAACAACAAACAAGTAAAGCAAAGCTTATTCTGGGAATATACTTGTTCTCCTTTTTTCTCAGTTTCTTTAAATAACACAAAATCATATGAATTTGTGTTTGTAAAATTTAGTTGCATTGTGTTACAACAATAATAGCATCACAGGAAAAGTGGGAATAGTGTCATATAGGAATAAGATGCCTAGATCTCGCTGGAATTAACTTAGTGTAATTCTAAAGTAGATCTGTAGCAGGGTGGTCCCCATGAAAAGGGAGTGTTTCAGGTTCCCTGCCCCAACCAAGGGAGGGTGGAGCAGAGCTGGAGAGATAAGAAGCTACAGAAGACAGGAGAAGAGATTGGGGGTTCTGGGGTACCTCTCTCTCTGCCCTGTAACAGATCCTAATAAAGTAAGTTATATATAGTAAACCCTAGCACAAGAACTAATAATACAAAAGAACGTTGTGAAAATATCATTAATGTCACTAAATGTTTCACAAAAATAAAACCACTTAATTCAAAAGAAACCTATAGAGGAGAAATAAAAGAACAAAGGACACGAAACAGAAAAAAAAGCAAAATGGGACACATATCCAGCTACATCAGTATTAAATATAAATGATTCAACAATCCAATCAAAAGGCAGACAGCATGAACAAAATAAACACAAACTACAAGCTGCCTATAGAAAAAAAACTTTATTTTTAAAAATGCAAACGAGTTGAATATAAATGGTAGGAAAGGTATGTCACAAAAAAATAAACATAATGAAGCTGGAATGGCTAAACAAAACTGACTGAAATGTATAAGGTAAATAAAAACATTTTATTACAGTAAATGTATCCCAGGAAAAATAACAATTATAAACATGAGTCTAACAATGGAGTCCCAAAGTAATTAAAAATTTAAAGAACAGAAGAGAAATAGTGAATTCAACAACAACAGCTGTGAGACTAATACACAACTTTCAATAAAATGCAACAATTGGACACAAGGTCAGTAAGAGACTTGTAAACCAATACAAAAACTGTATCTGAAAAACACAGCACATGCAATAATAGTAAAATACAAGTTCTTCTCAACTACTAATGAGACATTCTCCTAGGATAAGAACAGGACAGTCCTAACACAAGTAAGTCAACATAAAAGACTGAAATCATACAAAGTATATTTCCCAGCAAAACCTGATAAAACTGGAAATAACAACAAATTGAAACTTGGGAAATTTACAAATATGTAGAAATAAAAGCTAAGTAATTATGAGTAATGAATGGATAAAGGTAAAAAAAATCACAATGTAATTTAGAAATTATTTGGAAAATGAAAACAAAAAATAGGAGATACCAAAATTTATGGGGTACAAGGAAAGCAATACTTAAGGAGATGTTTATAACTGTAATGTAAAACACTAACATTTAAAAAGACATGAGCAGAAGGGAGCAAAAAGAGCAGAAATAAGGGAAACAGAAGAGTAAGACAAAAGGAAAAAAAAAATCAAAAGAACCAAACCTTAACTAACAATCTAATAAAACTTAAAAACTTTAAGCTAAAATGACCAAGAAAATAAAACTCAAAATACTAAAATTGAGAATAAGAACACATTACTACAAACCTTACAGACACACAGAGTTATAAATGAGTAATGTGACCAATGGTAAACTAAATAGCTGGATGAAATGGACAAATTCCTAGAAAGTCACAACCTAAACTGACTCAAGAAGAAACAATCTGAATAGATAAATAACAAGACACCTAAATTAGTAATTTGAAAAAATGCAGCTATTTGAAAAAAACTTCCTACAGAGTAAATCCCAGGCCCAATTTTACCAGTGAATTCTACCAAACATCTAAAGAACAATTAATATCAACCCCTTACAAATTCTTCCCAAACATAAAGGCCCCTAGAACACTTCCTACATTCTGGGGCCATTATTACTGTTAGATTAAAGACATCATAAGAAGTACAAATTACACACTAGCATTATTTATGAAAACAGACACAAGACCCCTCTCCCCAAAGTAGTAGGAAAATAAATCCTGAAACTTATAAAAGGAATTATGCACCATGACAAAATGGAATTTATCCCTGGAATTTAAGGCTTGTTCAATGTACAAACATCAAATGATACAAAGTAACACATTAATAGAAGTCAAAATTAACATGATCACCTCAAAAGGTACTGAAAAACTCCAACAGCATTACATCAGAAAAACCAGGAATAGAAAGGCACTTCCCCAAACTGATAAAGGGCATCTAGGAAAAAACCACCAGACTGTACTCTCTCACACCACTTCTATTCAACATTGCACTTACTGAAGTTTCAAGCTATGAACAACTAAAACTAAGAACCTTACTAAAGCTTTCCAGAACAACTAAGGCAAGATAATAAAATAAAAAACATCCCAGACTGGAAAAGAGGTAAAACTATCTCTATATAGGGGCAAAACAACCCTGTATATAAAGTCTGAATAAACTATTAGAAAAAGATTTGGCTTTAAAGTGTTTTAATAGCATTTGGATTTTAATATTAACAAATTCTTTAACAGTTTAATAAGAGTTCAGCAAGGTTGCAGGATACAAAATAAGTGTACAAAAATCAAGTGTGCATTTCTACATATTCACAAAGAACAATCCAAAATGAAAACATACCCACAAAAACTTGTACATAAATACAGCAGTATTATTCATAATGGCCCCAAAATAGAAACCACCCAAATGTCCACCAATGGATACATACATAAATAAAATGGGGCATATCCATACAATGGGAAGGGTCTTCATCAATAAAAAGGAGTCTAATAAATGCTTTTATGATTTAAGATTGATTTATTTATGCATATAAGCTGGGGTGCAGGCCAGAGGTGTGGGGCGGTGAGAGGGTTCACCAGAGACAGAATGGGGAGAACAGGCAGTTTGACTGAAACACACTGCTGAGAGGACACAAAATCAATGCACAAAAATCAATAGCCTTCCTATATGCAAACACCCAATCTGAAGAAGAAATTAAGAAATCCATCCCCTTCAAAATTGAAACCAAAAAATTCAAATATCTAGGAATAAATCTAACAAAAGACATAAAGGACTTATACAAAGAAAACTACAAAACTCTGTTGAAAGAAATAGAAGAAGACACA